>CAWUFW010018532.1:0-218248 GCA_963921515.1 Calotriton arnoldi
TCACCATCTGAGGAGTGCAGAGGCTGATCCACACCAGTGAGCTCAGTGTTCCCCGGAGCCTGGGACAGGGACTCCTCCTGGTCTGCTGCTGTGTCCCCATCATCACCTGTTTTGGGGAGAGACACAGATTGTATGTTATGTTTCTACTGGCATCTGTGACTGTACCTCTGGATGTGGGCCAGGACATTGCATTCTCCTAAATTGTGACAGTCAGAGAGTGATATTGGTGTAGCACATTGTCCTGCCAACCTGTGGCATGTCAATGTGAATGTTGAGGTGTGTGCATGACCAGCATTGGTGGTATTTGGTTGCCATCCAGGCCTCCTTCTCCCCCCAGCCCAGTTATCTGTGCATACAACTCCCATCATGCTATTGCCTCCACCCCCCTTCCCAGCATGCCCATCCTTCCTTCCTTATGACTCTGCTTCCCTGTGGGGTGGGGTGCCTGTGCTGACAGGATGGCTGGGAGTGTTGTCCTGGCAGTTGTTTGGCTACAAGTCCCAAGAGTGTCCCTGTGCTTCACACAGCATAACCCAGGGTGGTGGTTCTTTGTGGGATCTTCAGTTAGGATGTGAGGCATTGCATTCTCCCAGGTGGGTTATGTGGAGTTAGTGTTGAGGGGGGGTGTGAGGGGAGGTGCTTGTAACTATGGTCAGTGCTGTGAGTCCTCCTTCCCACCCAGCCAGATATCCCACCATGGAACGTGCTTCCATTGCAGGGGGTGCAAGTTGTCTTTCAGGATGTCAGTCAGTGGTGTCCTGCTGTTGGTTGATGCACAGTTCCCAGCAGGGCCTTGTGCTTCCCCCAGCAGTACCCAGTGTCAGCCATCTTGTCAGTTGTTTTCCACTCCCTGTGATGTGAGCATTATTCAGAGTGGTGTTGATGGGCCAATTGTGGGTGTGACCAATATCTGTGCCTACAACTCCCATCCTGCTATTGCCTCCACCCCCCTTCCCAGCATGCCCATCCTTCCTTCCTTTTGAGTGGACTTCAGTGTGTGTGAGTGTGACAGCAATGGCAAGATGGCTGACAGTGTGGTCCTGTTGTTTGTTGGTGCCCAGTTCCCAGCAGGGCCTTGTGCTCCCCACAGCTGTGGCCAGTGTCAGACATCTTTGAAGTGGCTTTTGACTCCCTGTGAGGTGTGCATGCTTCAGCGCTAACTTGCTGGGCCATGTGGGTGTGAGATGTTGATCTGTGACTACCACTCCCATCATGCTATTGCCTCCACCCCCTTCCCAGCATGCCCATCCTTCCTTACCTTTGAGTGGACTTCAGTGTGTGTGAGTGTGACAGCAATGGCAAGATGGCTGACAGTGTGGTTCTGTTGTTTGTTGGTGCCCAGTTCCCAGCAGGGCCTTGTGCTCCCCACAGCAGTACCCAGTGTCAGCCATCTTGTGAGTCCTTCCACTCCCTGTGATGTGAGCATGGTTCAGGGTGGTGTTGATGGGCCATTTGTGAGGGTGACCAATATCTGTGCCTACAACTCCCATCATGCTATTGCCTCCACCCCCTTCCCAGCATGCCCATCCTTCCTTCCTTATGACTCTGCTTCCCTGTGGGGTGGGGTGCCTGTGCTGACAGGATGGATGGGAGTGTTGTCCTGGCAGATGTTTGGCTACAAGTCCCAAGAGTGTCCCTGTGCTTCACACAGCATAACCCAGGGTGGTGGTTCTTTGTGGGATCTTCAGTTAGGATGTGAGGCATTGAATTCTCCCAGGTGGGTTATGTGGAGTTAGTGTTGAGGGGGTGTGAGGGGAGGTGCTTGTAACTATGGTCAGTGCTGTGAGTCCTCCTTCCCACCCAGCCAGATATCCCACCATGGAACGTGCTTCCATTGCAGGGAGTGCAAGTTGTCTTTCAGGATGTCAGTCAGTGGTGTCCTGCTGTTGGTTGTTGCACAGTTCCCAGCAGGGCCTTGTGCTCCCCCAGCAGTACCCAGTGTCAGCCATCTTGTCAGTTGTTTTCCACTCCCTGTGATGTGAGCATGGTTCAGAGTGGTGTTGATGGGCCAATTGTGGGTGTGACCAATATCTGTGCCTACAACTCCCATCCTGCTATTGCCTCCACCCCCTTCCCAGCATGCCCATCCTTCCTTCCTTTTGAGTGGACTTCAGTGTGTGTGAGTGTGACAGCAATGGCAAGATGGCTGACAGTGTGGTCCTGTTGTTTGTTGGTGCCCAGTTCCCAGCAGGGCCTTGTGCTCCCACAGCTGTGGCCAGTGTCAGACATCTTTGAAGTGGCTTTTGACTCCCTGTGAGGTGTGCATGCTTCAGCGCTAACTTGCTGGGCCATGTGGGTGTGAGATGTTGATCTGTGACTACCACTCCCATCATGCTATTGCCTCCACCCCCCTTCCCAGCATGCCCATCCTTCCTTACCTTTGAGTGGACTTCAGTGTGTGTGAGTGTGACAGCAATGGCAAGATGGCTGACAGTGTGGTTCTGTTGTTTGTTGGTGCCCAGTTCCCAGCAGGGCCTTGTGCTCCCCACAGCAGTACCCAGTGTCAGCCATCTTGTGAGTCCTTTTCCACTCCCTGTGATGTGAGCATGGTTCAGGGTGGTGTTGATGGGCCATTTGTGAGGGTGACCAATATCTGTGCCTACAACTCCCATCATGCTATTGCCTCCACCCCCCTTCCCAGCATGCCCATCCTTCCTTCCTTATGACTCTGCTTCCCTGTGGGGTGGGGTGCCTGTGCTGACAGGATGGATGGGAGTGTTGTCCTGGCAGATGTTTGGCTACAAGTCCCAAGAGTGTCCCTGTGCTTCACACAGCATAACCCAGGGTGGTGGTTCTTTGTGGGATCTTCAGTTAGGATGTGAGGCATTGAATTCTCCCAGGTGGGTTATGTGGAGTTAGTGTTGAGGGGGTGTGAGGGGAGGTGCTTGTAACTATGGTCAGTGCTGTGAGTCCTCCTTCCCACCCAGCCAGATATCCCACCATGGAACGTGCTTCCATTGCAGGGAGTGCAAGTTGTCTTTCAGGATGTCAGTCAGTGGTGTCCTGCTGTTGGTTGTTGCACAGTTCCCAGCAGGGCCTTGTGCTCCCCCAGCAGTACCCAGTGTCAGCCATCTTGTCAGTTGTTTTCCACTCCCTGTGATGTGAGCATGGTTCAGAGTGGTGTTGATGGGCCAATTGTGGGTGTGACCAATATCTGTGACTACCACTCCCATCATGCTATTGGCTACACTGACTTGACCAGCATACACAGAATTCCTTCCTTTCAGTGAGCTTCCTGTGAGGTGGTGTTCTAGTGGTGGGTAAATATCTGGGAGTGTTTGTTGGTTCTATTTGTGCCACTGCCTTGCTGTATTTGTTGTTAGGTTTGTAGATGTCATGACACAGTTACATATCACTATGAGATGGCAGGTATTGTGTTTGTCTGACTAGCATTCACATCTTGGGATGAATATCTTTTGGTTGCTGTGTATTTGCTAAGTGTGCATGGTTTGCCTATCCCCTTGACTGTGATGTGTGTGTGTAGTCACACCATATTGTGTATATTAGTTGTGTACTCACCAGGCTCTGGGATGTCTGTTAGTCCGTATACGCTCACTGGTGGTAGGATGGCCCGCACCTTCTCCTCCCAGGGCCTGAGGTATACTGGTTTTGCAGGAGGGCCACTGCCGGTGTGCTGGCTGAGGAGGTAGTCCTTTTGAGTAGGTCCCTGACCCTCCTGCGCACATCATACCACCTGTTCTGGATGTCTTCCTTTGTGCGCAAACATGGTGATTGTGCGTTCACCCTGTCGACAATCCTCGCCCACATCTTGGTTTTCTGCGACATGGGGGTCTGTTGTACCAATGTACCAAACAACTGTGGCTCTACCCTCAGGATCTCGTCTACCAGGACTTCCAATTCACAATCTAGGAACTTATGGTTCTTCTTTGGGGGCATGGTGATGGGTGGTGGTGGTGATTGATGTGTGTGTGTGTGCAAGTGGGGGTGTGTGAGTGTAGGTTTAGCTGGGTGTGTGTGAGGGTGCTATTTGTAGGTGTGGTAATGGTGTGTGGCTTGTGTGATGTATGAGATGTGAGTGTGTCTGTGGTTGCTGTGTGATGGTGTTCTGTCTGGCAGGTCAGTGGAATTTACAAAGGATCATGGTAGGGATTTGTGGCCTTTATGTAGGTGGAGTTGGAGGTGTGTCCTTGTTCCATTTTTTTTTTCCTCCCTATATTTATTGGCTTAGTGGTTGCTTGTTTGGCCCTTTTTTTTCTAATTTTTCCTTGGTGTTTTTGGTGCATGTAGGAGTCGTTCTTGTGTCTGAGTAGGACGCTGCAGTTGTCTGGTGCGATCTTGTCCGACTCGTTCCCGCTGTGTGTCAGCTGGGTTTCATATGCGGCGTACGAGTCGGTCGCGTAGTATTGGGTTGCTTCGGCTGGGTTTTGTATGCGTGTCGGTCGTACGGCTTGTGCTCCGGGCGAGCCGGTCGTGTTTTGCACGCACAGCATCGTACTAAGCGGATCGGAGTTCGCGGGTATGTTTCGTTCGGATTCAATCCGAGTGCGTGTCGGTCGGTTCGTTTCGCGTGCTTTCCCGGCCGGATGGCTTGTTTCCGTCCGGCTCGGTCGGTCGTTTTGTATTCCGTCCGAGTCGGTCGGATTTCACATGCATTTCATCGTACTACCCGGGTCGTACGGCGCCGGTCCGAGTCGGTCGGACTAAATTCCCGTACCGAGTCGGTCGGTATTTTTTCCGGCCCGAATCGGAATCGACCCCTGTGTGTAAAAAATAAGTCATTTTGAGAAATGCCCTCTAATTCATATGCTAGTAAGGGTACCCACAAATTCAGAAATGTGCAAATAACTACTGCTTCTGAACTCCATATCTTGTGCCCACTTTGGAAACACATAGGTTTCCTTTATACCTATTTTTCACTCTTATTATTTTACCAAATGAATTTCTGTATACCCAGTGCACAATGAAAAACCTTTGCAAGGTGCAGCTCAGTTATTGGCTCTAGGTACCTTAGGATTCTTGGAGAAACTACAAGCCCTATATATCCTAGCAACCAGAAGGGTCCAGCAGAAATAAGGGTATATTGCTTTTGAAAATCTGCCATAGTTATAAGAATTACGGATGAAAACGTAGAGACAAACAGCTGTTTTTTCCAACTTCATTTGAATCTTTCTTATTTCAACAGTTACTTTCTACAGGACAACCTTAAAGAATCTAGAGAAATGTATAACTTTCCTGGATCCATTATTGGTTTTAAACCCATTTCTACCACTTATTGGAAAGGGGTTAAAAGCACAAAAAATAGGAAAAATGGGCTATGTCCCAGTAAAATGCCTAAATGGTATTGTAAAAGGTGGTTTTCTGACAAAGTCTGCCTCTTCCTGAAAGCTGGGAAGACGGTGATTTTTGAATTGCAAACACTTTCTTCTGCAGCATTTTGTTCCCATTTTTCCCACAAAAAAACAAATGTTGCTATATTTTGGCTTATTTCTCGATCCCCTCCACTAAAATGCACAAACCCTTGGTACCTCTGTAGAATCCCCCGTAAATTGGAAAAAAGGATGCAAAATTTGCCTGGATACCTTATGTGGACAAAACATTATGGGGGGGGGGGCTAAGCCCGAACTACCCCAAATAGCTAAAAAAAAAAAGGCTTTGCAGTGTGGCAAAAGGCCTAGCAGCTGTTTGGCTAGGGTGAATAAACACTAGACTAGTTGGCAATAACATACACAGGGGTTTAAATTCTACTAATGAGGCAAGGAGAGACACACCCAAGCCTTCCCTAGCAGACACTCTACTGGACTCTCAAAAATTCACTGCAAGTGGCCCACATTTATAGATCTGAAACTCTCATGCTAACATAGAGGGTCATTATGATGTCTGGCGAATCGCTGCCGCCCGTATGGCGGTGGCGATCCGCCCGCCATTCTCGTCCGCCCGCATAACATTTCTCCCTCGCCATATTACGATGGCGGTGGGGACCCAGGCGGACGGAAAGACCGTCCGCCCGGTCGACTCATCGACCGGGCGGAAAAGGGCTCTAACATGGTGGCGGTGTCTGCAAGACACCGCCATCCATATTAGGATGGTGGCGGAAAGCAGTCTTTCCATGGCGGTGTTGCCGCCATGGAAAGGCATGTGGTCTTTGCTTCTGGGGGCCCGTTGCGGGCCCCCAGGGTTTTGGGGGGGTGGGGGGTGCACATGGAAATGCACAAGGTGGCAGGCACCGCGCAGTGCCTGTCACGTTGTGCATTCGAATGCACAACATGCGTTTTTCGCATTGCGGCGGGTGCTGGTGACAGCACCGCCCGCCGCAATGTGAACAATATGGGATGCCACCGCCACCGTGGCGGTGGCATCCTAATACCCTTGGCGGGACCGCTGCACCTCTTGCGGGTGGTCCCATTTGCCGTTGCGGTGGCGGGCGGACTTTGTCCGCCCGCCATCGTAATGACCCTCATAGTTTGTTACTCTAAGAGCAATGTAAATCACAAATTATCTGTACCAAGTTATTGTTTACATGGTTTCCTTCAACATAAAACATGTCTTAAAAAGATAAAATATACTGGATTACAAAAGTACGTGTAAGAGAAATATAGTACATCTTTTGAAATTCTCCACTGCACCATTTGTGAACTCTAAACTTTTACAACCATTAATTGTGTTTGCATGTCAGAAACCTCTAACCCCTGATCTAATTCTGTCTAATATATTTTCCAACTTATGGGTCGATTACAATGTCAGTCGGAAACTCTTCCGACTGAATCAATTTCGGAATCGTTTCCGACTGAAGCGGGTTGTGCGAGTCCGACCGACCGATAACAATGCTACCCAACATCGTTAGGTCACACTCGCATTGACTTCAATGGGAGCCTTGTTCCGACAGAGAACACAGACTCCCATTGAAAAAAGGGGTGGTTGGGGAAAACCTTGCACCCTGTGGCAGGCACCCAATGGTGCATGTTACACTGTGCATGGTTGTAAAGAGGGGTCCCATGGGTACCCCCACGGGCCCCAACCAGAGGCCTAAGGGTGAGGAGGGGCCTGCTACAGGCCCCCAAAGTCAGATTCTGACAGCCGTTTCGTGTCGGGCAAACCGATTCGGAATCGCTGTCAGAATCGGCCACTGTAATTGCTCGGTCGGAAACCGTGCCTATAGAGCTGTACGATTTGGCTCCGAACGACTCGGGCTGTCCAAATGCTGTTCGGAACCGAATCGGACAGCCCGAACAGTTTCCCTGCATCGTAATCGGTCACTCGGAAATGTATCCGATTTGGTCAGAAACATAGGTTCCGATTCGGATTCGGAGATTCCGAATCCCACTCGGAGCCTTTCCGACAGACATCGTAATCCGCCCCCTAGTTTTCTCTGACTTGTGTTACATGGAGAGTCAGATTTCAAAACCATCAAGAGATAGCTTTCTCACCATTTCAGAACTGCTAGTGTTTTTACATATTCCAATACATCTTATTTACAATTTTAACCTACTAAGCCACATGCCCATTACCATTTGTCTTATTTTGTTTTGACCTCTGTAAGATTCCTTTACTAGACTCCCGGAGTTCTGGATTTAAATCTGTCTAATGCCCACACTCTTTACCATCCCAATGTATTTTTAAACAGTAAATATTCTGTTAACACATGTGCTCATGTCTGCTTTAAAAAATAACTGAGTTTATGTTCCTGGACTAACTTTAACCCTAGTGACCTCTTGTCCCATCTTACTAAATGTTTATCCACCTCCCAGCATTGAAAACTAATTAATTTAAATTATTATTTTCCAGTTTGACCTTCCCAGAGACCTACACATTCTCCCCAACAGATATATATTCTACAGATGTGACCTACAAACTGAAAGCATGTAGTAATGCAGAAAAAGCTTAAATGAACAGTTTAACTCTGGTGTGCATTCCTCTTACGTGAACAAAAAGGAACCCCCACACCCCATACTATTTTACCCTATAAACTTGTATTGATCTTTAATTAAATATACTGCTCCAACGCCCACTGCTGGCATCTGAGGTGGGGTCTCTGTATGTTTCATATTCTCCTTAACACAGCAAAGGGGTTAAGAAGTGCAGGGATGCCTTAGTGTATCTGCAGAGGTTTGACAGGTTTTTTGCAAATTAAGCACTGCCAATGCTGACATGTCTGCTTGAAGTTTCAAGGGCAATACCTACATCTAGAGCATGCTTATGTACATTCCAGCCAATGACAAATCCATGTTTTTATTCCGCATCTAGGAATCTCTTAACAGAGGCAAGTTGCTTAATTAATAGCTTGAGTTGTTTGATTTTTAGGTCTCGCATAGGCAGCGCATGCGCTGTCTCTTCGAGAGATGCTGTATACAGTATAGTGGGGGAAGCTCCGCCCACTACCCCGCCCATCTTTTTCATTCGCTTGTGTGTAAATTCTTGCTTTTGATTCATTATGAGGCTTGTTAGCCCCTCCTTAGTACCTCCATGTCGTCATTTCATTCCTCCCATGGCTATTGGCCCCTTTACTAGGTTGTTGCACCGGACCTGTTCTATTTTCTTTATTGAGTTTCTCCGAACTCAAGCAGGACGACGTGCTTCATTCAGCGGCCACGCCCACTTTCAAGGCAGCGGGACAATGGCGCCTTTCCAACCTCGCCACCGCTGGTTTTTCTTCTCATTAAAGATTAGGTTTGAGAGAGTTGCCACTCACTTCATTATGTAGGTCTTTATAAATATCCGTGGGTAAGTGTGGCAGGAAGGAAGCAGGGAGTACAACACACAATTCAGAGAAAAAACGCGGGGTGTTTACTTTACACTACCCTCGCCCCGCAGCTTAGGCGGCGACAGCTCCTCCTTTCTGGGCAGGGCACCTCGGGGAGTTGCTGCTTTAACTTTTGCTTCGGAGTTTGGCTCTCTCGCCCAGCTCCTGCGTCCATGCGTGTTAACCTGGTCCAACACAGCGCTGCGGGGGGCTGAAGCTGGTGTTGAGGTGCTCAGGAGGTGCCTTGTGGCTGTCCTTGGGATTTGTTTAGGGCTGTTTCTCGTTGATCTGTTTGTGTTACCAGGAGGCCATGGCGGAAGGGAATGCTCCTATGTACGAGGACACCGTTAAGAAGAAAGAGGACGGACCCACCTTTGTGGGGTGAAAGCATCTGCAGCCACTGCGCTTCACCCTCAAACTCGTTTTTTTTTTTTTTTAAACCTTCATACTGAGCGCGGTGCCCGCTTCAGGGACACCGCGCTCTGTTTGTTTATTTTTTTTTTTACTTAAAAACTGAGCGCGGCGGGTATATGTAGAGATTTTACTCCCCTGTGTGTGTTACACAAATGCCCCGATCCCCACGGCAGTGCCCTGCCAAGAGGTTCTATGCTCCCTGGTGTAATGCACAGATGCTAGGAGCTCCGTGGTGCGCTGCGAGAGGGCTCGGTGTGTTCCTGGTGTGTTGCACAAATGCCCTGATCTCACTGGTGCGCGTCGAGGGTGCTCTGTTTCCAGGTGTGTTGCACAAATATCCTGATCTCACTGGTGCGCTGCGAGAAGATTCGGCGTGTCCCTAATATTCAAAATGCTGGGGCTTCATGGGCTAAGGCAGGGATTACCTGCCGGTTCCACGATAGGCCAGCATCATATTACATGGGCTGTTTACTAATGATTCGGGAACATGCTTTTCTCTCGCGGTATATAAACCAGACGCAGAGGTAAATGTTGTCGGGTCACATATCACCAAACACTGTGTACGTGACTGGAGGCTCAGAGCTCTTAAAATCTGTCTAAACCCAACTTTCAATATATTTTTGCAATATTTTAGCCTTCCAAAAATTGTACACATCGTTACGTTAATATAGTTAAATATTGCTCAAAAATGCATGCATGCAGCCATGCTTAAGCACATGCAGCGGCAGGTGGACTGGCACATGAAGACGTGAATGCACCTGCCATATATAGACACACGTAACTTAGTAAACTGGCCTAAACTACCCGGATCGATGTGAGAAAGTTGTTAAGTTCAGTTTTATGTGATGCACGGGGCTCGCTCTCTGCCCCCTCTTATACAATGTAGCACCCGAGGGAGGGAGGTGGGGGGTTCAACCAGACTGCCCTTTACAAGGCTGCAGGGGGTTAAATCAGCCGCCAGCCTGAGTTTTCACAGTGATTATTTGTTTTCACTGGAGAGGCGGTGAAGCCTCGCTGTGCAGACTTGATGGGAGCGATTGTGTCCTGTCTTTTCTCTCCATGCCCTCCCAAAGCCGCATGTAAAATCTCTTTCTTCTTGTTGTGCTTACCACTTCCATGCACTCATTCCTAATGTGATGGGATAGCACGGATACAAGCTTGATTCCTAATGTGAGGGGATAGCACGGACACATGTTTGTTTCCAGTGGGGATATAGCTCCGTGGTAGAGCGCATGCTTCGCGTGTATGAGGCCCCGGGTTCAATCCTCGGCAACTCCAGTATGTTTCTTAGCTTGTCCTTTAATCAACTTTTGACTTTTTAAACAATCCTCTTTATAAAAGCAGCATTGTATTCACATCATGCAGTCGAAAGTTACATTTTACATTCAAAACACCAACAACAAAGCATTCAGAAAGGCAAAACCTCATACTTGCAGTGAGAAAAGAGATATTGCGTAAGACGTACACAATAGCTCCAATGGTTTTTAAACTTTTGACTTTAGGGAACACCCCAATTAATAATTACTGGAAACCGGGGTCCCCACTTACCCCCCTCCCCCTCTCCCCCAGTCATTATTGGAATTGGGGCCCACCACTGAGTCATGACTTCTAGCCTAATGCCCCTGCCTAAACATTGTCGATAATTTGAACAGTAAAACAATATACAACAAGCATTTG
The DNA here is from genome assembly GCA_963921515.1 of Calotriton arnoldi. Taxonomy (NCBI): domain Eukaryota; kingdom Metazoa; phylum Chordata; class Amphibia; order Caudata; family Salamandridae; genus Calotriton; species Calotriton arnoldi. Next base: position 10,790 of record CAWUFW010018532.1, read on the forward strand.
CAATGCAATAGGTCTCGCATGTACGCGAGTTTGAGCTATTGGCATTCAAAATGACAATGCCTTTTATTTATGTTTTGGTTTTTAATACATAAATAAAAGGCTTTGTCATTTACAATGCCAATAGCTTTAACTCGCGTAAATGCGTGACCTATTGCATTGCAAATGCTTGTTTTCATTAGGCTGTGTATTTGGGGCAGCACCCGGATGGCATTGTAAGTAGTGCGCATTAAATAACCTGCACACAACTGAAAAATGCTGAATGGCATCCAAAGTTTTCATATTGAGTGCTTTAAAATCTATTAAATAATTATGTATATTAATGAAAACATTTTGAAAGAAATATCTGAGTTGATGAAATAAGTTACAAAGGGCTCCTTCAGTGAGGGGATGTTGTCATTCTTGGTTCGAAATTTTCTATGGTAAGTGAATTTTCCGTAAAAGCAAAATGCATTAACAGTGATTAAGGGTATTGTGGGGTGCAGAATGGTAAACAAACTAATCAGTGGTGTTTACATCATAGTACAGTGAAAAGAAATCGCACTTGGGGAATGGTGTTGAGAGAAAATGCTTGGTTTAGGTATCTCCTTGGTAAAAAAAAATATTACCTACATGCAGGATAGTTGCCGCACCATTAGCTTATGAGTACACAAAACATTTTTTAAATATTCATTTGTACAATACCTTTCAGTACAACTTTCATTTAACTTATACTATAATGACATTTCCGAAATTATGTTACAGGCCGGCATTTTAAGAATTTGGGGCCTGATTTAAAGTTTGACGGGTACCATTGATGTTCTATCGACGGCTCATCGCAGATCCTGGCAAAAATTCTGGCCCTGGCATAAAAGTGTAAATTGTTGACATATTTTTGGAATCCATAGCCTGATGTTGCGGACTGCTAACATCATGGTCACGCTTGCATAATGGTGGTAATTCTTGGTATACTGTGCCAGGAGGTGTTATAGATGGTCACGCAAAGCATTATCTATTCATTTGTGCCAGTAGGAAATGTGAGTAAAATGTCAATCTGATGTTTGGGCATAAATACTTACTTCTCATTAAAAAGTAAAAGAATATTTTAAAAGACAAAATAGAGCGTTTTCATGAAAATAAAAAGTGTTTTTGTGGGGAATTGAATTGAATTTTTCTAGAATGAAAACCTGCTATTTGATAGCAAAAGCTGTCTATTTTTGTAATTTGAGAAGCAAATCTTTGAGAGAAAGATATGGGGGCATATTTACAAGGGCTTTATCTCTGCTCTTTTGGCTTACAAAGCCAAAAAAGCGGAGATAAAACCAGCGCCCTATTTACAAGAGGGTGCTAACATGCATAATTGCATGTTAGCACCCTTTTCACTAACGCCTCCCTTTGCATCTCCAATGAGATGCAAAGTGGACGTTACTGGGCGTACCCAAGATGGGCTACCTTGCAAATATCGCTGATGTTTACATCGCGATATTTACAAGGCAGCCACATGATTTTAGCACACATTAGATTTTGGCGCAAACGGCCGTTTTCGCCAAAACCTAACGTCTGCTAAAATCCTGACTTAGCCATCCCTAACATAGGGGTGGATTATGCTGATACGACCCTGTGGGTCGTATCAGCAAGGTTATCGCCCTTTGCAGGGAACATCGCTGGAAAACCAGCGATGTTCCCTGCAAAAGGGCGATATCTTCGCTATCTCTGGAATTTTTATCACCCTGGAGTAACGCGTTGTTAATAACGCGCTACCAGGGCGATAAATACCAGAGATAGCCTGCGATAATATAATTATCGCTAAGCACGGCCAGCGATAATTATCGCTGGCCGTTGTTAATATGCCCCATGGTATTTTCAAGTAATCGCTGGAAGCTGGTATCAATACTGCTCCCTGAGACCATAAGATAAACCTTTCTGCTGTCCAAACCTGTAAGGTTTCTGAAACCTGCTTAATACCATTGCTGAAATCGAATGTCAAATCTGCCTAGTCTCCTGTCCACAGCTTAAAATTGCGAAATTTGTGTAGTTTTGATTTGTATATTTTTTTATGCTGTCCCTTCCAATGGGTGTCTCAGTCATATTAAAAAACTGAGGGGGATATTCTCAAGAACGTGCGATAAACATCGCCAAAATAGGCTAACGCAATTTTTCATATCGCCGTCTATCGCGGGAAAATAACTCTGTGTCAACGTCGTATTCTCAAAACGGCGGTAACATGCGATAGTTTCCCGATAACGCCTCAAATGTCCGTGATACAACTACCATGACGGCGATAAAAAAGGAAACCCGAACGTGAAGAAAGTTGCGATGGGCCCAACTGCGATAAAAATCCAGCGAAAAGCAGCACCAGGCCCGCAAGTCCCACAAGTAAGGCGGGAAAAATCACTATAAAAGCGGCAAAAATGAAATACAAATAAAACACAAACAACTGCGAAGCACTATGGAGGTAGCCGGAGCAAGCACAGAGGACAACCCGAACCCCACAAGCCCCACGGAGGACCAGCCTGGGACCTCGGGGTCAGGGAAGGGCAAGGAGAAGAAGAAGAGGAAGACGCGGTTCAGTCCGCAGGAAAACAGGATTCTGGTTACGGAGGTGACAGAACACCATCAACAACTGTTCGTCACCTCCACTGTGTCATTGGCAACAAAAAATGGAATATGGCAGTCCATTGTGGACAAGGTGAATGCAGTCGGAGTGCTGAGGAGGACAATGGAAGAGGTCAAGAGGCGCTGGAATGATGTGAAGCGCAAAACCAAGATGAAACGCGCCAACAACCGCAAAGCAGCAATGCAGACTGGGTCCTGCGCCACAGGAGGAGCTGGATGAGATGGAGGAAATGGTGTCCACAGTCATCAGTGTGGAGACAGTGGCAGGAGTCGAAGGACCAAACACTGCTCAACATGACCTGACACAACAGCAACAGGGTGAGTAACCACCAGGGACTGGGGGGATGGGGGGAGATGGGCACAATGGCCCACATGCACAAGTAAGTACAGCACATCTGAGGACAAACCATGCCCAAGAGTCACAACTCCGACCAAGAGCCCAATTTACCCAAGTCTGCAACAGCTCAGCACTGAAGAAGCACAGAAGTGAAAGGCACACCGCCTGAAAGGGATAAGGGCCAGCCAAATCAGAGCTGAAGGTGCAAATCACCCACAATGCAGCACACACACATAACACTCAGAGCACCTCAACATTTACAACAAAGTGGACCAAACTGCAACACTTTCAAAACAGAACAGAGGACACAACTGCTGCCGCTTGTGTGTAGAAAATGGCCATTCGCATTTGGCATAGCAGGAAACTGTGAGATGATAATGGACAAATACAACCTCACATCCGTGATGGTGGCGAAATGTCAACTGTCCGGCATTAAATAGGCATCTCCACACAAACAGTCACAATGTACATTGACATGCAGTCTGTTTGGAAACTTGGCCAATGCGTCAACATACATGTGAACACAATGTCAAACTGCATCTCCCCTTCACATTGCAGAGGGAGAATCATCACCTCCTGCAGAGCAGACCGTACTCCTCATCACCGATGATGAAGAGGACCTACACACCATCGACCCCGACGCCCTCCAACAGCTCATGGACATTCTCAGCACCCCACCCCCAGGAGCAGGGCAGCCCAGCTGCATCGAGGAGAACCCACCCCCTGCACAGACCACACAGCAGGAAGCACCCACCACCACGACTATCTCCCAGGATCCCCACGAGCAACACATGGCATTCCAACGCCGTGTGTCGCAGGGCCAGAAGGGGATGGCAGAGCAGGTGAGGGTGGGGTTCGACCTCATGGCAGCCAAACTAGATGCCATACGTGGGTGTCCAAGTCCCATCAGGGACCACCTACAGGCCCTAACGGACATCCATAGTCCACTACATGGTCTCCAACAATCCATGGCTGACATCGCTGTAGTCATGACTCGTAGACAAGAACAACTGTCTAGTCAGAGTGGCTCCTGCGATCTCAGCCGTGAGTTGGCCAACAAGGGGAGGAACATGGAGAACATGGAGCGGATGCAGGTGGGAAGAATGGCTGCCACGGCTGCACACCAGCGAGATGTGGCAGGGATCTACCATGCCCTGCAGATCCTCATCATGGCAGTGCAGCCACAAGGCCTGGCACAGATGAATGCTGCTGCCACTACTCCCTCCACATCACCGCCCCCTGATGTGTCAGTGCCTCACAGTGCGGCTGACAATCCACCTCCGGCCCCTGATGTGTCACTGCCACGCAGTGCCACAGTCAAAACACCACCACCCACATGTGAGGCACATCACACATAGGAGGACGATGATGAGGATGAATCTGCCGTTGGGCTAAGTAGGAAGCAGTAGCATTCATCTCCACCATATGGCCTCTTTCTGCTTGGTTCTGCCCTCTGCATCATGCCCAGGAATAACACCCTCCACTGTCCCCCTTAACACTCTGCGACACTCACCTTGGCCCCCAACATGGACTGCTACATTTGTTTAGGCAACCAATGACACAGAAATCAGACTGTGGACTGAACTCCCTCTCCTACGATGTACTTTTCCCTCCCCAAAGGACCCTGGCTGGCCCTCCATGGGGCAACACTGTAAAGTAGCGTGTGCATGGCCAGGTACTGGTCCACCTTCACCACTCCACCGAATGTGATTAAGACATTCAAATTCACACAGATGAGTCATGTCCATGATCAAGCAAGTATGAAAGTATGGATGTATGTAGGGGCAGTGATTCCAAACAACGGTGCTCCCTGGGAACTGATTTCAATGCGCATGTATGTCCGTGACCCAGATAGGCAGTGAGATGACTGGGAATGTGTGAACTAGCTGTGGCCTCATTGCTCCAAAACAACAATTCTCGCTATTTCCAAACTTAGCCCCACGTCAATGTATGAAATAGGGCTGTGTGTCACAAAGGCAAAGTCAAAGTTATGTGGAAGCCACAGCTCGGAGCAATGATTGGTTTGAGTGTGGAGCGCTTGGACTCCTGGGATGGTCGGTGCGTAAGTGTGAAGGTCATACCATGCAAGTGAACTACGAGCAAGGACTCCTGTGTGTGGGGTGTGTATACGTTGGTCTCTGGTTAGCGCTGTGCGTAGTGTGGGAGCCGTCAGCAGCTGCTATGGTATCGCTCAGGGGTGCAGGGCGCATGCATTCCCAAGGTCGGAGGTGCAGATGTGCTACCGCCTTCTAGTTCAGACAGAGGGGCTGTCATCCACAATGTTAGTTTGTCATCTGCTTGCATTCTGGAAATGTGATGGGGATTGGGTGGGGGATGTCACTGCTTCGCCTTCCGGCATGGTTGAACCCTTACCAGCCATGTACGTGCCCTCACGGTCAGTATTGCATGCTCTGATGTAGCAGTGTTGTTTTGCTGCAGTCTGACAGTGATGGGTGCAGGTAGCTGTGAGGAGGCGGTTGACCACTCACCTTGCACCTATTAGCTGGCACTGATCACTACTCTTGATGGATGACGTCCGTGTACACATGTGACCTGTACATGGCACATTTGACCAGGGGACACCTTGGTGTGTTCCACGCAAGGTGGACCTGCTGGCTTCTAGGCTGGTGTGCATCTCCCAATGTTGCTGAGGTGTCCACTGTGCCCACATCCCCCTTCCGGCCATGTTGTTCATGTTGTGGGACTTGACACACAGGGTGTATATTTGCATCAGGCAGGTACATCTCTGACCACAAATGGCACCCTGTTGTCTTTTCCTGAACACCAATGACGGCTTTCATGTCATGTTCATGTACACGTGGGACGCTGATGAGTGCCATGACGTACTACATGTGACACCCTGATATGGCATATCGAATACGTGATGCCCTAAACAGCCTCTCGGTACAGAGGTGACATACACACCATCTCTTCTTGCAACATGTGCGAATGTTAGCACTCAATGTTGCACTTACACCCGTCAGAGTAATGTGCTAATGCAGAGGACTGCCATGCACACGGGGAATGTGTGTTGCTAAGATTTTATTTGCACATGCTGGTCATGTGGTCATCTTGTACTGTGCCATGATTGCTGTGGACAGTCACAATGTGACGTGCTCATGCGAAGAAATTGTTGATGATTGTGTTCCTTCGGGCTATTCCTGCTGCGGCTGCAGTGGGGTGTGGTCCACCTGCATCATTTTCCTTATCATCGTCCGGTGCTTCTGGGACTTGGATCCATGGGGCATTGTTGCGTACACATATGTTGTGCAATACACAACATGCAGTGATCATCTTGTACACTATTTCTGGGCTGTACAAGAGTCTTCCACCGGTGATGTCCGGCACCTGAAACGTTATTTCAACACGCCAAATGTGCATTCAACAATGCCCCTGGTGCGTTTGTGGGCCACATTGTACTGCCTCTGGGCCGGGGTGTTCGGGTCACGGAGGGGTGTCATCATCCACGGGCAGAGTGCATATCCTTGATCACCTGTGAGAGGTAAGTGAGATTAGTGTTAACTGGTGGTTCTGCATGCTGTGTTGGCAGACATACAAGTTTCGTGGTGTGTGATTTGTGCGACCTTGGGATTCATGTTAGCCATGTATAGCTGCTTGCAAATGTGGTAGGACAATGTGTATTACGTAGCCTCACAGCTGCTCCTCCCTCCCACCGAGCCTATTTACTTGTGTGTGCTGCGCGGTTGCATCACTTGCACTCCTATAGCACACCATTGTCATGCCTGTCTGCGCATGTCCGCAGGACTGACAGCAAGACTGTAATGTTGGCCGTTGAAGGTGGGCGGCCACGTGTGTGTAGGCCTATGGTAAGGATAGGGCGGACACAGATGAGGAGTTCTGGCCTGGCTGAACTTGCGCTGATATTGAGGCTAGGCCTTCGGTTCAAGCTGCGGCAATGTAGATACACACACAACAGTTGGCATGTATGAGCCGAGACCCCGAGCGGTCTCACGCTCCTTTATTAATCCATTCAGGCGAGGCCGCCCTCCTGGTGCATGCTATATTGCAACATTGTCGATTACAGGCCAGGTGGCGCAGACACTACTACGGAGACACACGCCATAGTCACTTTTGTGGCCAGGCCGGAACTGAACCATGCCCAGAGCCCAGAACTGAACCACGCCCAGAGCTCCGGGTCATTTCTCCACACTCCTCACATGCGTGTGCCACCGCCGCTGCGCAGGGATGTCGTGCACTTCGGAGTACATCTCCAGACGATCTACCCAGGCCTGCCCGGGACGGGGGTGGCCCCGTGACTGTGAAGGGCTCCAGTGGCGTTACCGAGGACATGCTGTTGGCTACTGGAGGCGGACTTGTGGGGTAGCCCCTCGGGACAATGACTTGCGGTGCACTGAGTTCGGCCCACCGGAAGAGCTGAGCGTGTGTGCAGCCTGCGATGATGCAGCAGGCCTGGTGGCTGGATGCTGACTTGTAGTGCACTGAGTTAGTGGCACCTGAGGCCCTGCGTCCAGCACGGGCCAACCGCCACGTGGCGATGACTTGCGGTGCACTGAGGTAGGCCCAACGGAAGAGCTGAGCGGGTGTGCAGCCTGCGATGATGCAGCAGGCCTGGAGGGGCGGACTGGAAAGGATGTGTCTGTTACTTGCTGTACTGCAGTGTGGTCAGAAGGCAGCAGTAGCCAACTTGCAACTCCGCGGTGCGGTGCCGCTGGGTGCGCTGGGGGCCTGTTGCGCAGAATCCAGCGATTGGCTGAGGAGGCTGCCAAGCTCGCGGAGCCCGGCCTTGGAGATTGCACCGGCACGTGGTGGGCCCTCTTGGAGAGACGCCGGTGGCGGCAGGTGAGCAGTGAGGCCTGGGTGCGCAGGGGCGGGCATTCACCGCTGGGCGTAGGTCGGATCTGGGGATCAGCGGGCTGGGGTGCGGCAGGTGCACAGGATCACGCAGGCACCACCGGTCATGACGGTGGCCTCGTGGCAGGGTGAGGGACACCGCCCTGGCAGACACGCCACTGCAGGCAATGACAAGATGTGTGCCGGGTGGCGTGGGACATAGCCACCTTGTCGCCGGTGTGACTTTGCCCATTGTAGGTGGTCGACCACGTGTGTGTATGCCTATGGTCAGGATATGGCGGACACAGAGCCACACGCAGTAGTTACTTCGGTGGCCATCCCGGAGGTGAACCACTCCCTGAGCCCCGGCCTATTTCGTCACTCCCCTACGCTGGACTGGCATGCGCCGGCCCTGCCCACTATGCTTACGCTTACAGGGGGGCCGACATGGCTACTTGTCCAAGGTGTTCCCCACTGCCTGTGATGACATGGTTGCGTCCACTGTCCACGACACTACAGACTCCAGCAGTATGTGTCCACATGGACATGTCTGTGCTCTGCATACTCAAGACTGTCCAGCACATCACCGCCACACTTGGCATTGTGTACATTGTTATTCATAGGTCCATTGCCTCCTTCGCACAATCGTGGTTCCCACCTCTCCCCACATTCTGCAAATGTGTGGCAGAGGGGCTATGCCTTAGTGTATGGTTTGTCCACATTTCTGGCCCCTCTTACCACAGTTACTTGTGTTGTCGTGTCTGGCAGGTGTGCATGTTGGTTGGCATGTTGAATGTGATTTTGTTACGTGTCCATTACCACAGTTGTGTGTTGTGTGATTGTGGAATTGAGGTGTGTGGTGTGTTCCGCTGGTACTTACCAACGAGCAGTCCATTTCCATAGGTGCCATCCTGAAAGAGCTGGTTGATGATGGACTGTCGGAAGATGTATGAATCATGCACACTGCCTGGGAAGTTGGCGACGACATTGGTGAACAGTCCCCGGTGGTCCACTATTGCCTGCAAATTGATGGAATGCGTGTGCTTCCTGTTGCAGTAATTGTGTGCAGTGTCAGCAGGGGGCACAAGTAGGACATGTGTGCAGTCGATTGCCCCCAACACGTGCAGGAATCCAGCTATGGCGTAGAAGCCTTGCTTGGTCTCCAGCTGTTCCTGCGCAATGTGGGGGAAGTGAAGGTGCTGGGGTATGAAACTGATGATGGCATTCAGGACAGGTGTGAGGGACTTTGATAGGGCTGGCTGTGAGACTCCTCCGACTCTGGCAGTTGTTGGTTGGAAGGTACCAGAGGCCAACAAGTGCAGCACAGCCAGCAGCTTTGTCTGCGGAGGGATGTTGGTTGTCCGCTGTGTTGGTACCGTCAGCCTGTGGGCAATGTGGGACATGATGCGGAGGATGGTTGTCCTTTTGAGCCTGTAGTGGGCAAGGACATCCTCTGGCGTTATGTCTGTGAGGCTGATGCGTTTTCGGAAGGTCCGCTGTCTTGTTCTGCGCTGCCTCGGTAGTGGTCCGGGGGGGCTGGTCCTGGGGGTGGTGGCGGTGGGTGTTGTGGCCCTCTTGGGTCTCCAAACTGCATGATTAGTAGCTCCATGGCATCTGTTGGTCTTCAGATGTGGCTCTGGCCTGGGCTCCCTTTGTACTGCAGGTTTTCGTCCTACTTAAGACCAGTAAAAAGCAGGTATTAAGTCCCTGCTGCTAACGCGCCTTATCGCCTGTTTTTGTCCGGCATCGCAGATCTGGCTGGTCGTTGAGAATATCGCAAAGTGGTGTTTTCGTGTGTTTTTGCACGGGAACGCCTACTCTGCATATCATTAGCGTTAGTTGTCGCTCTCATCCGTGGCGATGTGTTTTGCGGCAGTTATCGCAGGAAAACTGGCGATGTCGGCAGTTTGCACCAGCTTGTGAATAGGGCGATAAGTCTATCGCCACTTTTGCGGCGCTAAAGTGCAGATAAATTGGCGATGACTCCTTGAGAATATGCCCCTGAGAATTTTCATGGGAGAGGCAGAATGGAAAATGAAAGGAAATGAAATGTGGCAGTGTAAATATATGATTTTGAAATTTATATGATTTTATATACATTTTTGAGTGGGAATTGTGGGGGAAAAATGCACCATTTTGCCCACCCTCTTATTACAATTATCTTGGGGTAGGTAAACCTGTGATTTTCCTGGCGAGGATTAGACTTGTTCAGAGTACCAAAAAGCGCTAGAATATGTCATGATTGTACATTTGGAGTCCATGGCTTTGTACCACGTTTATGTGAAAATGGTGCTGTAAAATACCCATTTTATCAAAATGTTCTCGCATGAGAATCATGCTCCCTTAGTTCCTTTCTAAAAAGACTCTCTTCCTGCTGTCCAGGGCAGGTAGTTATGCGCATCCCTCAACTATCATCACTAGCCTCCACAACTAGTTTCAACCACTGCCTGTAGTCCTGCAGGGAAATTGGATCTCTAGTGTATTGTCCACCTCCAAGACCTTACAATCTACTTTCATTGCAAGACTTTCTGCAACACGCACCCTGAGCCAATGTTTGTCTGTTATTGACGTGACAATGTTGTAAAGCGCTCTGATACCTTGGGGTCCTGCCAGCGCTTTCTAAAACTCTCTTAAAAATAATAATATTAACACCACGCTTTCTTCCTTTTTGTCTTTTGCTTCATCTTATATGTGTTTCATCTTTCCTTGCTCCCCACCCCGTGTGCTGACACAGCTAATTCTTTTGCAAACAGCATTTAAACACAAATCCTAAATAAAAGATCGCCCACCTCCCTCCATCATGCAGTGAATAATCTACCATTGGTACAAAGCACAGTTGTTAATACAGCCATTACCTTCATGAGTGAATTGACGATGTCATTTAAATGGATTTGTAATAAGTTACCGATGAATGGCAGTGAATTTGGGCCAGGTGGAAAGCTGTATTTGTTTTTCCACCATTGTCCTTTCCTTACTATCACCAAGGAGATGAAGAGAAGCAAAATAAGAGTGAGCGCTGCCCAAACTTCCATCCTGGAAAGTAGCAGACTGTGCCTTCACCTGGAAAGTAGAAAATATTGAATGAGAATAGCTGTAAAATTAACAGATTTTTTGTACTAATCATATATTCTTTGCTTCTTTCCTCTCAGTTAGACATCTGGAGCAGAGGACATCAGCATATTTTGCTGTTATCAGTAGGAGTGGGTGATCATTTTATTTCATGTTTTCTTTATTAGAGTATTTGTACTGCATGAAGTGGACACAGTGTGCAGCAGAATACTTCATATTGTAGCTGTGACACTTACTAAGTCTGCCTTGTTACCGTGGGTGTCATTGGTTATTAACTTTGTTCCAAAATTACACTATTTCAATATGTCGTTCGTTAGTTCGATAGTCTTTATTCGGTCATAACAGTGACCATAAAAACACAAACTTAAAAATATATTTTACATCTTAAAGTTTCAGAGCCAGAAGTTATGGAAGACATCACACATCAATTAGCAAAAATGTAAAAACACCTTAAAAATATAAACTATGACAGAAGGGATTATGACAGGAATCGACCATTATAGCGCAGGCATTACATCCTAATGCCTTTACTACGAATTCATTACAACGCATGTGCCATCACAATGCATGCTATTACAACGCATGCCTTTGCAAAACAGAAGGTATTACAACGCATGCCATTACAATGCACTTTTAGGTAAGTTGTATAGGTAAGTTATGTCATTACTTAGTTTTGTTAAATGTAATGTATTTAAAGATTTAATATTAATATTATTAATAAAAAGAAAGTAATAAAAAACTCTTGAGAGTTTGACACCCTCCCTCTGAAATCGGTTGTAAAGGAAATAGGCTTTTTTGGTGGGGAATTGTATTAATACCCAGGTATTAATTTTAGTGCCTAGTATTATCCTAGACCGACAGTGTTTCATGGACTTCCGTCGCCTTTCACCAGAGGTACGGTCCCCCGCACTCCCTGTTCTCTTATTTTGCCCATCCTTAGTTTACCGATGGCGGTATTAACTCTTACCCCTCTGTTTTCCCCTCCGATGCCTTTTTTCCAGCTTACCCATTAATTGGCACCCCCGGAAGCCCACGGACTCGCCCACATTGGATCCTTCATCTGGGGCCCTACCCGCAACGAGCGATTAGCCTCACCATTGTGGTAAGCATCATGACCACTACCAGAGACACCATCACCCCATGCGGTCGATCACTATGATCTGTTATACTGTATAAATCCACCTGACTGGTACCTACGGCCAGCTCTATCCAATTTTTCTTATTTTTTGCTCCCTCGCTCATAATTTACCTTTCCTTCCTGATCACTACATTCAACCTATGAAGTGTTACCCCACCATCCCCCCTCCTTTGATTGAAACACCAAGATCGCGACCCACGCCGACCTCAGGTACTTACTGACCTACAATTGAAGGTCATACTCCCCCATTCGCCTCTCGCCATAACTACTGTTCTCCTTTAGCCTGCCCTTTCTTTACCCTACCTTTCTCTCTTTGCAGCACTCATCTAAACGAATTGCAACCCAGTCCTGATGAAAACCTAAAGCTATTAAAGGGACGAAACGCCGTCGACCGATCAGCGCATTGTTTGGCACCTTGATGGTTGCTTAAAGAGATTGTAATAATTTTTCGGCATCCTGTAAAAACATTGTTCTGTAACCATCCTTCTTTGATATAATAATTTTGTGCGCTGTTTATTTTGCTGCCTTTCTTCACCCATCTTCACGTGTCACTAGCACCGATCACTCTTTTCACAAGCACGCATGTGCACGCCCTTCGTTTGGGTTACACCTACATGTATTGTTAATAGTGCTGACATAACTATTGATGTATATGAACTTTACGAATATAGGGGCATATTAGCAAGACCGGCGATAAAATTATCGCCGTTTTAGCGGCAGGAAACTGCCGCTAAAACGGCGATAATGGGCTTGCTATTATGCGTTATAGAATTCAATAGAAGCCCAGGTTAGATGTCCTGCACATCTAACCTGGGCTTCTATTGGAATTCTATAACGCATATTAGCAAGCCCATTATCGCCGTTTTAGCGGCAGTTTCCTGCCACTAAAACGGCGATAATTTTAACGTGGGTCTTGCTAATATGCCCCATAGACCGTTAAAAATATCCAAAATAGCCGTGGTTGTCTCCCTTCTTCATTGCGTTTCCAATTTCCATTTTTTTTTAAAAGAAACGCCTATTTAAATGTAACCTGTTGAGACATTGTTGATTGTTCTAATTACTCCACCCTGGTTTCAACTGGGTTTACGGGTGTTCCTCCTGTAGTCCTTTTCGTCTGCTGTGCAATGGCACGAGTAATATTGCACCCACCTCCAATGACTCCTGGGCTCAGTTAATCTCTGCTTACAGTAAAGGTAGCCACTGTACTTTACTAATTGATTGCCTCTGTTGGACTTCATGTATGTTGCCTCTCTTCTAGTTGCCAAATTGATTTTTTTCTGAAAAAAAGAAGTCAAAATGTGATTATGTGTTATTGTAAATTGAAAAGTTTTATTGTTTACAACCTGTAAAAAAATCTGGTTAATGTTTCTTTGACTGCTTATTGACTTTTATAAGAACATGTTGTTTTTTGATTTGCCTGACTCTGATTTTGCCAGCTATGATTTTGTACTATGGTTTGTAGTTGACTCCTGTGAAAAGAAAAATAGGTATTTTAAATAGTTAATGTACTTAGCTTCACCTTAGTTAGGGTCCTTTGTCTGATTGCTTGTCCTTTTGTCAATCCGTCCAATGGGTTAGGTCAGTTGCAGTGCTCCAGGCTTCTTATGACCTATGGTCATCAAGCCTTCACAGTCCTCAGGCGTCGGCCCAATCCTCACAGCATGATTATGTCCAGAAGCCTCTCCTTGCATATGGGGTTGCTGCAATAGCAGTCTGTACCACGGTAGCCCCTGAAGCCACACAGGGTCACAGCTGTAATTCAACCTAGGCTTTGACCCTCGTTATCCAGCAGTAACTTTCACAGCAACACATCCTGGCATACAGTGTCACCACAACAGTGCCACATTGGCTTTGCTGTCACTGCAGAGCACACTTTTTATGGCTATCTTGATGGCAGCCCTCTCCTGGCATACTGGGACCACAGACTTGAATCTCTACACAGGCAACTACCCGATTGGTGCTGCAGCCATCTCCTCACATCTCACACCGGAAGTTCACTCAACAGGGCTCTCTACCTTGCTCCCTCTGATGCTCTTGTCTTCCTCAGAGGGCATGCTAGTCTTTGCAAGCAGGCAGGACTGGTGCCCCAGGCTCCAGAGCTGGTGGTGTTGGTTTCCCTGGGTGATGTCCTCTTATCTAGCAGGGAGACTATCAGGCCTTGGCCTCAACTCCTGCTCACCGGAAGAAGTCTTGCAATGCTTCCCCTCCTCACACAACCCGTCTTCTTGCTTGGTGAATGACACTTGTTGGGGAATCAACCTCCGCATCTTAAAGTCCATGTCTAGACACCAAATAGGCCCGGGTGGAATTTTTCATTCTGCTTGGCGCAATTGAAGGAATTTGGTTACTCCATGTTACTTTTTTAAGGCAGAGTACTGGCCAAAGTCTGCCAATCACCATGTGGTAAAAAAAATTCCCGCTCGACCAACTCGATGACAATGAGAACAATATGAGACTCTAGCAAGTGAGCTGGTGAGCAAGAGAGATATTTGGGGACTCCTAGCGGGATTTCCAGTCACTTGGAAGCATTCAGGCACCATTTTCTAACTTGTTTTTGAGTTTTCAAATAGGTATTCTACCCAAACGGATGGTTTGGATCCTTTTTTTTACCACCAAGCATATTTTTATTATTTTACTGTTTTTTTCAACAGTAAGGAAGCGCCACATAGACTCCAACATCCTCTTCTTGTCCAGAACGCTCCTCCCAGTGCTTTGTCAATCCCTTGGTCACTTTTCATTTGTATTTTGAGGAGAAATGATCACTCTCTTTGTTTGCAATCCCTTCTGCACATATACCACTGAATTTTAAGATTTTGTTTTAGTGGAAAATCAAGTAAGTTAAGCACTTTGGGTAAGTTTTTTGTTTGATAGAGGGCATGCTTTTTTCTTAAATTTTGAAATTAGATTGCGGGTGGCCTTGAGTTGCAGTAGGGGCCTATTTTGCATTCACGCTTTTCAAAGGGGAAATATTTCCACGTTTTTGGGAGGGCTGGGGGACTGGTTTTAAAGTACTTTTCCTCTATTTTATTGTGTGTTGTTTGTGAATTTTGCACTATTTAGCTCATTTTACTGTCTTGGGCCTAGTCTGCCCGAAGTCCATGGCTAGCCAACAATAGCCATTGTGTATATTAAAAAACGATTTCTGTGCTATATGCTTTTTACAACATCTGTTGATTTATTGATGGTCTTGGATTAAATGCAAAATGTGGTTTTTTTGTATTTTATGTTTTTGTGCAAAGTGTTAAGGTGTATTTTGAGGGGTAATTTTTTGATGCCTTGGGATGTTTGTGGTTGGCAAAATTTTAAAGTTGGTTTAATGTTGATTTTTGGTTTTGTTGAATTAAGGGTAATGTTTTCTTTTTTGTTTACCATGCCTCCTTTCTTGGCTGGCCAAATGGCCATTTTGTGTTGCAGTGCATGTGTATGTGTGTGCTTGCCATAGACCACCATTTTGACTTTGTTCTAGCCCTACACTGTTCTCCATGCCATGTGGCAGGACGACCATTATTGTAGCCAGTGTGCTCTGCCATAGGCCTCCATGTGCTCTTTGTTTTCCATGCCTTCCTGCTTTTTGTTTTGAACATGTGTCCAGCTGCCATTTTTTATGTTCAGTGTGCTTTTTCCATATGCCTGCACGTGTTCTTTGTTGTCAATGTTATTGCCCTTGGTGGCCATGTAGCCTGTGGCCATAGGGGTGGAGTTAAAACGCATGATGTGGAACTGCCCAACTTTAGTACCTTACTGGGAGGAGGTCACAGAAGTTGTTTTGAACACAATTTCAAGAGAGATCCCTTGCAGAATGGGACACTGTCTACTTAATTGGTTTCCCCACACTGCCAATACGAAGGTCACATGTAGATTCCAGGACCTAGCATTCATACTTGCAAACGCAAGATTACAAGAAACTGGAAAGCCCCTAGAGGACCCAGAATACTGGGATGGAAAAAGGAACTTGAGAAATGGGCATGCTATGAAGGGGAGGTGTTGCTTAGGGAAGCTAGAAGAGGTATTCGCTCCCTAGAAATAGCAATGGCATGGGAAGCCTTGGTGGACTCTCTGAGAAACCCTGACCCAGACACCCAAGACTCCACTCCATCGGGCTCACCAGCCCAGACTCCCCCTATACCCTGAACACCATGCCCACTATTAGTAACGAGAAGATCTCCCTGTTAATAGTGCATCCCTCTCTGCTGCCGAGGGCAGAACAAAGACAACTGAAGTAACTGTCTAGATAACTGCCAGCCCTCAATACATTATTAAGCCAAAATATATCTAACCGGGGAGCAGGAGGGAGGGAAATTTGTTTCTTACACCTGTCCTGATGTGATTATGATGTACACACTGCGGGATATTTACATTGTGACATAACCACTGTGACAGCAGAAACTTATATGGCTTACTGCTGTATTATTGATTTAAACCTGCAATAAACTATGTTTAAAAAAATGTGGCTGTCGGCCATTTTGTAGTCAATGTGCTTTTGCCATAGGCCTGCATGCGTTCTTTGTTCTTCCACTCTTTGCCCTTGGTGGCCATTTTGTGGTCAATGGGATTTTGCCATAGCCCTGCATGTGTTCATTATTGTCCATGCCTTTGCTCTTGGTGGCCATGTGGCCAGCAGCCATTTTGTAGTCAGTGTGATTTGCCATAGGCCTGCATGTGTTCTTTGTTGTCAATGCCTGCACCCTTAGTGGCTATGTGGCCGGTGGCCATTTTGTGTAGGCAGTGTGCTTTTGCCATAGGCCTGCATGTGTTATTCTTCTTTGTTTTCCATGCCTTCACCGTTGGTGGCCATGTGGCCAGCAGACATTTTGAGTAGTCAGTGTGCTTTTGCGATAAGCCTGCATGTGTTCTTTCTTATCCATGCCTTTGCCCTAGGTGGCACTGTGTCCGGTGGACATTTTGCCTAATCAGTGTGTAAATCCTTTCCGTCCGCATTGAGTTTTCAAAGCCGTTTTCTAGGGGCCTTTATACAAAAGGCCTACACCTTTTAGTTTTTATTCATTGTTTTCTTTTTTCCCTGATGCGGGTTTAATGTGCTTTAGGATGATTGTAATACATTGGTTTTACTTTTTAATGCATTTTTTTCCATTTTCCCTGCTTCCTTTGCCTCCTATACAATTTCTCATAGTCCCTAGGGAGACATCAGGATTTATATTTTTTTCAATTGTTTGGTGTTTCTCTGCACCCCCTGCATGCCAATGATGTGCCATAGGCCAAGGCACACACCAGCAATACTTTTTAAGGATTATTCAATTTTTCCATAGACCCCCTGCCTACCACAAGTGTCTCATGGGCACACACCAGCAATACTTTTTTAAGTGTTATTCCATTTTCCCCTGCACCCCCTGCCTGCTACAGCTGTCTCATAGGCTCATACCAGCAATACATTTTCTAAGGATTATTCTATTTTCTCATGCAAACTCTGTGTGCTATAGATGTCTCATAGGCGCACACCAGTAATATTTTTTTAAGGATTATTATATTGTCACCTACACCTCCAGCATGCCATTTGTATCTCATAGGCGCACAACATCAATTTTCTTTAAGAGTTGCTACATTTTCCCCTGCACCCCATGCCTGCCATAGTTGTCTCATATGCTCACACCAACATTCATTTTTTAGGGATTATTACATTTCCCCCTGCACCCCTGCCTGCTATAAGTGTCTCATAGACGCACTCCAGCAATAACTTTTTAAGGATTATTAAATTTTTCCCTGCATCTCCTGCCTACCACAAGTGTCTTATAGGCGCACACAAAAATATGTTTTTAAGTAGTTTTACATTTTTATCTCCACCACCTGCCTGCCAAAGGTGTCTTATAGACACACACCAGAAATAATTTTTAAAGGGTTATTTCATTTTCCCCTGCACCCTCTGCCTGCCATAGGTGTCTCACAGGTGCACACCAGCAATAATTTTGTAATGATTATTCCATTTCCCCCTGCATCCCCTGCCTGCCACAGGCATCTCATAGACTTTAGAGATGCATAAAGTAACCTTTTCAATCTTTATGTTATTGAAATATTATGTTTATGCATGGTTTGTAATGGATACACTATTGTTAATTATTTGTGATGACCTCCCTAAATTATATTGCCTGAAGATTCAAGCTGCAAATCTCATGTTTCACTAATTTCTTTTTCTTGTTTGTTTGCTTTTAGGTGCTCAAGAGACATCACACATACACAGTCAAGTGCGGAACTAGAGCCGAACTTCAGGAGGGGCTAAGACTCCCATCCAGGGCTGGCTCGAGCGCTGGTGGTGGCTGTTACGACAGTCTTTTTTGGTGCTCTTCTCCCCTACATCCTCCCTACCCATGAATTCCCTCACTACCTCTCTCCAACAGTGCACCTCATCTCTCCATAGCCTCTCTATCTGATGTATATTTCATTTTTTTTATAGTGCTACTCTTAGTTCACTTACATTCAGTTCTAAGATCTGCTTGGTACACGTTCTTTGCAGCAGGCACATTACCCCTTGTGCTACTTTATGATGAGCCAAAACTGCAACAAGACAAAATTCTGAACTCTCACTAGTAGGAACATTAATCAGCAGAGTTATCTTGATATTTTTATTGTTACCCGAAACCTACCTGATGCACAAGGAAGTTCACTTGCTATTAAACCAAAAATTATTTTTAATCACAGCGCCCCGTACCAAAGTAAAACCCAGGTGCAGCTGCACTAGTCGCACTGCCCTAAAGCAAGTCCTGCTCCCAGCAATGGGGCAGGACAAGCATTTCCAGAAATGGGGTGATAGCTAAGCTCATACCCATAATATGAGGAAAAAGATCTATGTAAGTGGTGGGGTGTGATATTTACCCCAAATTCCAGCAAGCAAAACAAGTTAACAGATTTCTTGTAGATTATTTAAGGGAGAGTAGGCTTCTCTCCTGAGAATTTTTTGAAACTCTTGAGAACAAATTTTCTAAAACGCCGCAGACCCTTATGGGCATTTATGAACTATTCCAGTACTTTCTTGGTACACAAGGGAAGCCTGGCCTTTCCTAGGAGTAGATCTTGTTTTCTTCAAATGCCTTAAGTCAGAAATTACTTCCACTATACCAAGGTCATTATTTTTTCATGGGTGAGCCCCTTATGTCAAGGAGTACATTCAATATGACAGTGCCAGCAATTTACCATTGATATTTCAGCCACAGTTGTGGGTACCTCAAAAAATTCCCTCCAGTATACAAGGGTCCGTATTTTGCCATTGTCACCCCCTATAAATTGAGTACAGGAAATCTTATGACAAGAGTTACCTCAAATACCACTTCCAACATTTTTTAATCCACCCCATATGCTAAGAATAACGTGCATCATGTCAGGACCTTAAGCCAGGTTTGGTGGCATGTGTTCTGTTGTCTCTGCTGCTGGGTATGACTCAACTAGTGTCTTTCTCAGTTAGACAGTTCGAGTCCCCACAGCCACTGATGGTGTCTTAATAAAAGCATGTCGGGGCCTTCAGTTTGCCATAGGTAACACCTTCCATTCATATTCTATTAGTGCCCTTGTCTATAAGGCAAGAATAACCTCCAGTATGCCAGACCAGCAGCACAGTTGCATGCATAACACACAAACATTGGCACACATATTCTCTCTCACACACATTGTCACTATATCTCCTGCACTCTTTCGGTCATTTGTACTCTGTCACACTCACACACAGATACACTGCCACTTAAACTTCCATTTCTGCTTTTATTGTGTTAGAAAAGCCTGCTCTGCTGTTTCTGCTATACCTGCCTTGCCTTTTAGTGAAGCTTAATAAAAATATATTCTCTACACGCTACTCAAAAATGATAATATATTACCTTGTCAATGTTTGTTACAAGTATGATGTGATTGGAAATTGCACTAACTTAAAATAGCTGTATGGGGCTTATATTTGGTTTCGGTTGTGGCTCAAGTAGTAACAGTATTGGAAGTGAACTAATCCATGTTCTAATATGTAATATCACAGCATCCAACTAATCTTATGAATTACTTGACTTCTTCGGTAACCATGGATTTTATTCAGTAACACTTTGCATTTTTGGGGTTTTAGAGATCCAACTTATAATGTAAAAAAAAACGACAAGTCCCGAATGAAGCAGTGTGGTGAATGGAAAGCCAGGAATGGCTGAAGGTGTCACACAAACCTCAATCCATCACCATACCCCAAAGCCTCAGGCCTAGTCTCCCCCCTTGCACCATCCCACATTCTCAATCCACTCTCACATGTTGCACCAGCCCTGTTGTTGTAAAGCGAATTAAGGAGGCATCTAGAACTATGGAAAGAGCAGGTATTCTGTGGGTGCCTTTGTAGCAAATAGGTGTATATTCATGAGAGTTGTGTAATTTTTATATGTGCAGAGTAAGAGGTGTGCTCATGTAAGTGCTGCTGGGTGATGGTGAAAAGTGTGAGTTGTGCAGTGCAGTGTAAGTAATAAGAGTGTAGGGTGACAAATGTCCCGATGTGAGTGTCTGGTGAGCTGCATGAATGCAATGTGAGAGGAGGGCCCATGTGAGTGTCGGGTGAGAGGAGTGTGTGCAGAGTGAGAGGAGTGAGTGGTGTGAATGCAGGGTGAGTGGTGTGCCTGTGTGTGGTGAAGGGTGAGTGAGGAGAGTGAAGGGTGATCTGTGAGGGTGGCTGGTGAGTGCATGGTGAGAGGAAGGAGTTCCTGCAGACTATTGTCCCAGTATGTAGGAAGAATGAACAGAGTGCTTGTATGAATGCAGGCTGAGAGGTTTGTCTGTGTGAGTTCAGGGTGAGAGGAGGAAGTGCAGGGTGAGTGGTGTGACTCTAGGGTTCATGCTGTGCTTGTTTGCGTGGTATGATTGCATGGTGAGTTCTGTGCTCATGTAAGTGAAGGGTGTGCTGTGTGAGTTACAGGAGTGCCTATGTGAGTGCACAGTGAGTGATGTGAGAGTGTGAGAGTAGGGTGAGGGGAGTGACTGCATGTTGAGCGATGTGACATATGAGTTTTGGTGCATGAAAGTGCAGAGTGGGAAGAATTAATGCATGGTGAGTGATGTGCTTGTTTGAGTGAAATAGAAGAGTGAGCAGTGAGAGTGACAGGTGAGTGAAGTGTCACATGTGTGCAGGGTGAGTAGTGCACTTGTGTAAGTGCAGGGTGAAGAGTGAGTGCATGGTGAGTGGTGTGAGTGCAGTGTGATCACTGTGAGTGCAGGGTGAGCGGTGTGCTCATTTGACCACAGTGCAAGTGGACAGAGAACAGCGTGAGTTCTGGGCAAGGGGCATAAGTGCAGTGTGGTCATTGTGAGTGCAGGGTGAGTGATGTGCTTGTGTGAGCGCAGGGTAAGAGGAGGATGAATGGTGTGAGTACAGACTAACATCCTGTCTCTGAACAGATTTGTCTGAGGTCGATTGTCATGTGACACGCCAAGCAGCTGATCGGCAGAGCGCGGAGAGCGGCGGTGAGGAGAGGAGCTGCGGGGGCAGAGGCAAGATGCGGCATACCGGCGCAGGAGTTAGGTTGGGCAAAGAGCCGAGCAGCCGGGCGGCCAGGAGGCCGAGCCTAGCCGTGCCATGCTGAACCGAGGAGCTGATCCGAGGAGCCAAGGCACTGACCTGTGGAGCCGCGGCGCCTGCTGCCACCGCCAATTACACTGCTAGCAATCACGCCGCCAGCAATCATGCCGCCGTCGCCACAATCGCTATAATCACGGAGCCCCCCATCTGAAGCAAGCAGCGGCATTTTCGATTTGAAAATAAGCAGCAGCACAACGCTCCAGGTTTTCGCGATAGCCGCAAAGATGCTGACGCTGCATTCTGTGCGAGAGTGAGCGCGAGGAGGGACACGCCGCGCTGCTCTTCGCTCCTCACTGTTCTCTGTTCACTGTTCTCGTCGTCTGTCTCACCCGTTTGCCCTCAGGGTGAAGCTCCATCGCTGCTCTGGGACTTCCAGCGGCCCCCCTGTAGCTGCAGCTGCAGGTGGTGGAGAGAGGAGAGGAGAGAGGAGAACGAGTGCGAGTCGGGAACTGGAGGCAGTGAGAGGCAGTGAGAGGCGCTGAGGCGTTGCAGCCTGTGCTTTTTTTGCGGCCTGCTCTGTGCTGCACTTCCCAGCTGAGGGCACTGACCTCTCCAGCGCCGCTCCGCGCCTCCCTCATGCGGCCCGGTAAGTTATAGTGGCTTGCACTGGGCGCGGTTGGTGACTGCGGGTGCAACTGTGGGCGTTGAGAGGCGTTGCGAGGCTGGTTCTCTCGGAGGGTCTGTGGAGCCTGTGGAGAGTGCGGCGGAGGTGCCGGGCTCTTTGTCCGTGTTGCGTCACCTGCCTGCCTGCCTGGAGCCAGCGTCAGAGCCAAAAGCCAAAAAGCTAAAGTCAAAGTCAAAAAAGCCTCGATATTGAGGAAGCAAGTGGTGCCACACAGTGGTTGTGGTTGTGTTTGTGCCCGAGAACCTACAGCCAGTGGCGTTGTTGAAGTGTTGAAGCTGCGGAGAAGGACCAGCAAATGTTTTTCCCTGTTTTTTCCGCCACCTAGAAATTCAACTTGCCAGGGAGCAGAGGGAGCAGGAGGGGCTTTTTGTAATGTCATCCAGGTGCTTGCGTTCAAATGCACCAGTAGAATCAGCTTCAGGACTGTCAGGGCCATCTGCAAACGCAGCAAGTCGCTCTACGGACCACTGTAGTCCCCTTAAACTCCAAAAAACTGTCCGGCGAAGGAGAAGGGTGTAAGGAGCTCCAAACGTGGTAAGGTGGCAAAGGAAGAGGAAAAGGAGGTCCAGGAAGACCAGGAGATGGACACCCATGTAAAATCGGTGAATGAGGAGGGCGTCCAGCCCGCTCTCTCAAAGTTTAAAGTGACTCCTTATCCCGCCGTAATTATTCACCACCAGAACACAGGCGAAAACATTCAGTTGTCCACATTTACATTTACACAGCCACTTGGTGGAGTTGCTTTACAAGCAGGAGTGGAGGACAGTAAGATGGAAACGGATCTAGCTGAGGGCAAAGTAGAAGTCTTCCCGAATGAGAACGTGTATAGAAAGGAAACATCATCATTATCACCATTGGCAGGGTTGGTATCCTTGTTTGATAAACCCCAAACCACTCCAAGTAGTATCATTGAATGTAATTCTGGTCCTTCTTTGACGAAGTTGTGTGAGCAGTTGCCACAGCTCAAAGATCGTAGCCCTGTACTGGTGAAAATGGAGGACTATACCCTACCAGACATTGCTATACCACTGGAAAGAAACAAAGCCTTGAAGGCGCATTTGAGAAAAACAAGTACCAAGGATCTGGACCTGGAATCGAGAATGTCTCTGGTTTTATTAGCTAGTCACTCGCATATCCCCGCCCTATACAGCAGCACCCCCACTAGTTTTTCTCATGTTCATTCACTAGAATTGTCCGATATGGGGACATCTGTAGCATTTTTGGATAAGGGAGCAGATAACATCTTGAACTCAGTCGAGAATGTACGGGGGGTACCTTAGAAATTTTGTATGCACTGGAGAGAATTCTATCATCAATTTTATCTTTGTTAGAAAAAAGTATGGAAAATTCTGATCATATATTGGAAGTTCTCGCTCCTATTTTAATGGGGATCCAAGAACTTAATCAAATAAATCCAACAAATAAATTAGCAAAGGTCCCTGATATAGATAGCCGCTCATGCCAGACATGTAAAGGGGTGTTTAAAAGGGTAACTAAGAAAGAGGAGCAGGAAGTTAAGGAGGATTCTATAGGTGTACCGCCCAGAGGTAGTCCCCTGGTAAGTTTATCCCCTGTTAAACAACATAGAGAGAGTTCCCAGCCTACTAGTCAAGGGGGAAATTTAAATTTAAAAGTAACCTCGGTTACGTCCCCATTACGGGTATACCCTATTTTTAAAAATAGTATCTCAAACAACTCACGCACGACAGGTCCCTCGATTAAATCACAGTTTACTGAAGAGACTGTTAATACTTTAGTCACTGTACCCTTTGGGGAGGTCACCCCACCGAGAGAAAGTAATACCCGACATAGTCGGAGGGGAAAGAAGAAGAACAGGATTCGACGTATCCCTAAACGGAAACATAAAAAACTGCAGTTCCCTTCGTAATTGAGGAGTTAAATAGTACAAAATCACCATTAAGTAGGAAGGTTCCTGGGCCCTTGGGGCAATCTATATTGAATGTTGGTCATAATGCAGGGATAGATAACGGTAATCAGCCGACCTGTTCGAACTTGGAGCTGATTAAGCTGCGGAGCCAAGAGGGTCAGGAAGAAAGCGGGACTCCTAAAGTCAACATGGGTGACATTGAGATTCAGACTTTTCCCCGCAACACTACTTTAGCTAATTATGAAACAAGTAGACACCCTACACCAGGAAATGTATTGATAAATTCACATGTCTCTGTATTAGAACAGGGTTTAGTTAGCGGAGGTGCCCTTCTTCCTCCTTGTGGACGGGATCCTTTCCCAGTACGGTTTGATCCCGGCCAGGGGAGAGTTGGGGAGGGGGACTTAATCACAGTTTGTAGCAGTAAGAGGGTTAGGTCAGAGAGGGGATCGGTCTTGGGGCCGATTGGTAAAAGGCCCATAGGGCATATAGGGCCGGGTGTCGGGCAGGTGAACAGGACTTTGCTCTTTGTTTCCCTGTTCGACACTGACTCAATGTTACTGAATAGAAGTATTCTTCTTCAGTTGCTATCAGAAATAGAGGACTTGCGACTTGTAACAAGCAAAGACCTAGAGTTGGTCTATTTAGACATGAGGAGTGCCCCTCCAAGCACTAGAGTCACATTCACGTCAGGGGTCGTATCAATGTTAGTATTAGCTAATGTAGATTCCTTTAGGAAGAGAGGAATAGATGTGCTGTCTCGTGTGAACCCTTGCCCAGTTCCGTCTGAAAGTTCAGGAAAGACCCACCAGGTGCAAGGTAGCGGGTTCTCCTCTCCCATGGGCGTTATAATCCCTATAAATCCTAAAGACATTGAAATAACAGTAGGGAGAAATTTAGGAAATAGAGAAATTAACATTATAGGTCCCGAAGTTCAAAGGCCCAGTAGTCCCATTGTGGAGGATGAGATGGCCCAGTGGAGCTGGGTGGCCGGTACCCTGAATGGCTCAAAAGAAACAACAAAAATGCCCTTGTTGCGGGGGTAGCCAATTGGGAAGAATCCTATCCTGGAATTTAGCGGGGGTGGGAAAAACCAATTGTAAGCTTAAATCGTTAATAGAATATGACCCTAAAATAATTTGCCTCCAGGAAACCTGGAAGGATGAGGATTTTCACTTTGAGAATTTTTATGTATATTGTTGTGCAGCAAAATCATCTGTAAAAGGGCATGCTAGTGGTGGTTTATCTATTTTACTTAGCTGTACCATAAGATGGGATCCTGTGATTTTCATTCATCCCTCAAAGTGTTGTATGGGAGTGAAGTTGAGGATGGATGAAGATAAATCAGGGCAAGCTGTTTTTCTTTTCCTGGTAAACGTGGACATTCCCCCAGGGAGAGCATCCAACTCACTGGTTGATTCAATCTGTACTTTTGTGCAAAGGATAAGTAGCACTGAAGAATGCTCGCAGATTATGATGGTGGGTGATTTTAATGCCAAATTATCCAACGGTGCAGTCATGTCTTTTTCAAACCTTGAATTGGAGGAAGTATGGTCCATTCCAGATTCTTTACTGCCCGATCATTTAAGATCAGATAAACGAGGCCTGTTACTTTTGCATAATTTGAGAATGTTCGACCTAGTAATGTTAAATGGCAGATTTCCAGAGGATTCCCCAGCCTCCTATAATTACCGGGGCCCATATGGTCACTCATTAATTGATTACATGGTGGTATCTTACCAACTGTTTGGTGCATGTACACAATTTAAGGTATTTCCAACAAGCATGAGTGATCACAGAATTCTGGCTGTTAATGTTGATATAGAAATCGAGAAGCCTGAACTCTGGAATCATAGGGACGAAAAGGTTTTATATAATCGCAGTAATGGACGCACTTGTTGGTCAAATAATGTGCTCCCAAGTTTTAAGAGAGTCTTCGAAAATATTGCCTTTACTTGTACTCAAGAAACCCCTATTGACAGGTTTGAGAGAATCCTGGCAGCAATTAGATCTTTTGGAAGAAAAAAGCAAGTTCATAGTTCTGCACCACCAGTGATTATACCATGGGAAATCAAAAAATTGAATAGGGAAATTAATGCTTTGATTAGAGAACAATATAGGGTGTCTGCGATACCAAGGCAAAGGGAAATTAACAGACTAAAACAGGTACGGAAAAGGAAAATGGTATCGGAACGTAGAAGGGTCGAAGATTCAAATTGGGTTAAACTTCGAGAGGTTGCTCAAACCGGTGACACTAGGAAATATTGGGCGCTGATAGCAAAATTTTGCGATGGGAGAGAGAAGTCAAAACCCATTTTAATTCCAGATGCAGAATGGTCTGCGTATATTTCCCAGCTGTATGCTTTAAATTTTGCAGTTGGATGGAATCAAGATGTTGCCTCTGCCCCGTCCGTGGGGAGCGAATATGGAGCACCTTCGTGCCTTGAAATAGAGGGTTATATTAAAGGGACAAGATACTCTAGTGCGATGGGCCCAGATGATGTACCAATAGCCATAATAAAACAGGATGGCAAAGCATGGGCGAAATTTTTACATCCACTGTTTGTCAATTGTTATACCCATGGCGACATCCCACAATCCTGGAAGGGAAGTATAATTGTTCCACTATACAAAAAGGGTCAAAACAATTCCCCTGCCAGTTTTAGACAGATCTCTCTCCTGGATGCGACTGGCAAATTATTTGCGAAGAGCATCCTTACCCATCTGCAAGACTGGGCATTTGGAAACGATCTCATTCCCGTAGAACAAACAGGATTTTGCAAAAACAATGGTACCTTGGATAACATCACCGCATTGCAAACCTTAACCGAAAAATATCCAGTGAGGCGGGGAATGCCGTTATATGCAGCTTTTTATAGATTTCTCTACGGCATTTGACTGGGTAGATTGGGGGACGTTGTGGAGAAAACTGGTCACCATGGGGATACCAGGGAATTTATTACGATTGGTTATTGCACTGCACTCCTCTACTTGGACGCATGTTTTGTTGGGGGGAACACAGGGTCTTTCGAGAAAAATAGAAACTAATAATGGGCTGAAGCAAGGGTGCCTTTTGGCCCCTCTTCTTTTTTCTATTTACATTAATGATTTGCCAAGAAGAGTGGGGCTCAGCAAAGGGGATTCGCCTAAATTAGAAGATTTAAAGTTGAGCTGCCTGCTATATGCAGATGATGCCATATTAATGGATTTAACTCCAATTGGACTTCAAAGACGCCGTGCTGAGTTGATTAGGTATACAGAAGAATACTATTTAAAAATAAATATTTTAAAGAGTAAAGTTATGATTTTTAGTTATTGGGGATGTAAAGTCAGAAAAAACCTGCATTGGTTCTTGGGAAATGAGAAACTGGAAGTAGTAAAGTTTTATCAATATTTAGGAATTTTTTTACAAACAGGTGTTCCAGTAGCAATCATATGGATCATTGTAAAGGCAAGGCAATCTCACAGGCCCTCGCAATTAATCGATTGTATACACACTGCGGGACAAGACACTTCATACACATTTTATCAGTCTATAAAATAAAGATACCACCAGCATTGAGCTATGCCTGTGAAACAATAGATGCACAAGAGTGGGATAAATTTGAGAAAGTGGAGGGACGGATCTGGCGCCAAATATGTAATTTGAATTGCGCTGCTCCTATCGCAGCAATTAGGCTTGAATTCGGTTTACTCTCCACTTATGTGCTATCTATGGCTGCTTGCTTAAGATGGAGCAACGCACTGGTAAACAGCTCCGAGAATATGTTATGGGTAGCATTATGTGAGGAAATCTTTGTCAGCATAAAAGAAAAGAGTGCTCTTTTCAGGAATTATTTAAAAGCAATGACAATGTTCGGCTTAGATATGGATAGTGCGGCGGTACTCTGTAAACGTGCTTTGAAAATCAGAATTAAAAAACAATCTATGGGGTTTCTCGTGAAAGAGATACTAAAATGTGCACAGAGAATAGTAAAAATGATTGTATTGTGGGTAGTAGTATTTACAAAAACCCCAACCATACGTTTTATGGAATCTTAAACATGGAGTACGTAGAGTTATTTTGTTGCTTAGACTGAATTTACTCCCTCTAAGAATCGTAACAGGAGCTTGGGAGGGCATTGCTAGACAGGAAAGACTTTGTCACTTATGTAACTCCTGTATACAAGACTTATTCATGTCCTATTTGTTTGCCCCACATTACAACCAGTACGTCGCAGATACCTAAGGAATTGTTTTTTAAAGTATAATATCACCACAGCAGAAGAGGCCCGTAACTGTCTGCTGGCACCTCCATCTGAACTTGTTTGTTTTAAAATGTTTAGCTTTTTTAAACAATTTTTAAATATATATTAGAACAGTATTGATTGATTACTACGTATGTTTCTGAGCACTTGCACTTTTCCAACCTTTTATGCTATCGAGTACTGTATGCTGAAATTTTTTCTGTGAGGTTTGAAATATTCTTTCACTGTTATTATGCTGCTGGTTATCTTGTACTGTATTGTGAATTGACAAATTCTCGCTTTTCACTACATGGTTATGCTGCTTGTTATCTTGTACTGTATTGTGAATTGACAAATCCCCGCACTTTATTATATGGTTTTAATTTTGAAAGTTTTTATGATAGCATTAGATTGTAATCTTCGTAAAAGTCTCCTAAATACCCATCGATGGCAATCTGATTTATTATAGATCAATCCTCATGGCACTTGAAAGTTTATTGAATGGTTCCCATATATACGTTTTTCCCTGTTTTTATATGATATGATTTAATAATTTAGCACTTCACTTTCCCTCTTTTTACGGAGTGTAATGTTGATTTTTTAATGTATCTTTTTCTTTTATGTGGAACTCTTCGGAATCCCAAATCATAATAAATAAACTGTGGACTGTACATGTAAATAAACTGTGGGTAACATTGTGAGTGCAGTGCGATCATTGTGAGTGCAGGGTGAGTGGTGAAAGTGAGAAGTGAGTGGAGTGTCATGTGTGTGCAGGGGGAGTGGTGTGCTCATGTGAGTTCAGGGTAAAAGGAGGGTGAGTCACATGAGTGCATGGTGAGCAGAGTGAGTGAGGTGTGATTGCTGTGAGTGTAGGGTGATCATGAAAGTCAAGGGTGAGTGGTAAGAATGAGGAGGGAGTTGTCTGAATGCAGGATGTATTCCCAGACCCCTGGAGTAACTCAGCATTGTATTGACAGCTGGTGTAGGGTTTCAGACATAAGTTAAATAATTGCTATTATGGTGGGTGGAGGAAATCAATAATGTGCTGATCCTGCAACAAACGTTCAGTCTCCTGATTAGGGTTGCCAGCCGATCGGATTTATACCAGCACCAATGGTATTTTGATGTCCCAGCAAGTACAAAAATAAGCAAAATCACCTGAAGTGGATATTTTTAGCACTTTAAATGTGCATTAATGATCCATGTCTAATAATTAAAAGAAACAAAGAAAGAAAAGTAATGTTACAAATGAATAAATACCATTTTATTTACAGCCCTATTTAGTGACTCTAAACAACAACAAATGGTTGATATTTTTCTCTAGGAAAGGTGGCATCCAAACTCATGAGATGCCTTTTCACGAAATGCATTCTCCCATTGTAGCAGTAAAAATAAAATACAAAATATGGAATAGTGTGGACAAAGGGGCTAATGGAAGCAGTGAAAAAACACAATGCCTCACTAACCAGTTCACAAAGGCAATTAAATGGTCTTTGAAAGACCTGTGAAAAACTCGGGTGTGGCAGAGATAAGACTTCAGACACGGCACAGTCGAGCCCACAGAAGCTCAAGCTGCAGCAGCCAGGGCTGAGACACATGGCGTTGTGTGCCTGCACACAGTGCTGCAAGACAGAAAGCCAGCAATGACACCACCTGACTCCTCCTCTGCTTCAGCTTGTGCAATTAAGGGAAAATTGCCAAGGCTAGGAAAAGAACTTGAAGATGTCCCCAAAGGAGGGTGTTCGTCCCAAGAAAGTGGCCAGTGAGGAGGAGAAGAAGGATATCGTTACAACTGGTGTGCCACCCTCCACCTTTTTTCAGGGAACATGGTGTACCTGCTACACCCTGCTTTGGGTAACAAAGGGCTTGGAGAAGCACTCATGCATCAACAGCATCACCTCAACCTAAGGCTAAGCCCAAACCCATGTCTTTCTGTGATACAGCCACTGCAGTCATAGCAATGAGCAGTGAGTCTGAACTAGATTTGTCTCAGCCACAAAGTACCCAATCGTGTCAAGAAAGTGGACAACAGGAGTCGCAGCCAGCAACAGTTCTTCTTGAATCAGGAACAGAACAGCAATATTGAGCATCCTGCTGAGCAAGATGTTGCTCTTCAAACATTGGTTTCACGATCTCCCCAAGAAAAAGAAAGGGTACTCCACCATCATTTCCAAGCCCCCCTTTTGATGAGTTGGACATGGATTTGACCCCGGCCGAGTCTGAGACCCACCACAAGAGACAAGGGAAAAAGAATGTTCATGAAAGCCCTAGAATTATAGAAAGTTACAGTGATGACAACAAGCCAGTGATTGTCAGTATGAAGGGCGGCTCAGAGGCTACCAAGATGAACACTCATATTCAACCAGCTCAAAGGGATGTGGCTCCACCACCACCACCGCCGACTTCAATATTTGTAAGAGCCCCGCTGAGACCTGCATTCACCACTACCACAGTCAAGTACACCCTATAGAGAGGCGAACGGAACAGCCACCTACCTCCAGTTCTTCAAGCTTTGGCAGTGGCACAAGAAAAAAGTTCTCCTCCCTAGTTTGGGACTTCCTTGCGATCAGCAAGCAGAAGGATATCATTGCAATATGCTCCATTTACCACTGAGTGTTTGTCGAGGCAAGCTAGGTTCGCACAACAGTACTGGAGGCCACGCCTTAAGTGAAAAAACATCATGCAATCCGGTAGGAGGAGCCCCTCAAAAGGATAGCTGGTGGTGGTACTGATAAGAGACTGTGGAAGCAGCTCAGTTTGCAGTGATAAAAGAAGAAGATGAACATGAGGAAGAACAGGATGACAGCATTACACAAAGCAGCCCTCTCCCCTGTAGTGTGCCAGCATCACCCACATAAACAACCACTAATTGGCACCAGACTCAGATGCAGACACCTCCGCCGCATACAGTGATTTCCCCAAGAAGCACATAGCGTCTACCACTTCCTGGTGCTCTCCGGAAGTAGCCTGTGTCGGTGGCACCACAAAAGGAAAAAAAACAAGCGACTAGTACATGCATATTTAGGCAGGAGGGGTCCTACAAACGCAATCACCCAACAGCACATTTGGACAAAGGGAAGCTGGCTAAAATGTCAGTGCTTGACCTCCTCCCTCTTACTTTTGTGGAAGGAGTAGCAGTTTTCGAATTTACGGCGGCCATCTGCCCAAAAATGGAAGGTTCCCAGCCGGACCCATTTTGACAGAGTTGCTCTTCCAGAGCTCCATCAAAATGTGCTGCAATTGGTTGGCCAATCTATGCAGCAGAGTGCTGTTCAGACTATCCACTTGACTACAGACATGTGGGCCAGTTGTGAAGTAACTAATTTCATGTGTATCAGTGCAAACTGAATGGGGGGCATAGCCAAGATGGCGACGGGGGTAGACAAGATTGTCTGAGCTCTGGCCTGGGCCAGACAATAATCTTTCCACATCCTGGGTGAAACAGTCAGGTGATACTTGCCAGACGGCAGATGACCACCCCCCCAGGTCACCCAATGACCGGCACAAGGTCTTTCTGCCCCTCCTTGAGGAAGCTGACGGGGGCACTGATCAACACACTTTTTCCTATCCCCAGAGGACATGTGGACCTGGCTATATGCTAAGGCCATGGTGTCATTGACAACCACTGAACGACCTGGTGGAAAGTGGCTGACATAAAGGCTGTGTTGCGACTGGCGTCAGTGACTGCGAGTTTGCCACTCTAGCAACCAGGTGACCAGGTAACGTGCATGAGTGGTTGCTAAGCTTCTACAGCGGAACCAGAATTTGTTTACGGCCCTGCAGTTGGACCGTTCCTCAAACTCCAGCTCAAACACAGATGACACTGTTGCCTCAGCTGGGGATGAGACACGAGGCCCGGAGCTGACACCAAGATTGGCTGTTGACTTGCTGTAATGTGTTCAGTATCACCCTGTCAGTGAGTTCCCAAACAGTGGAATGAAAATGTGCGGGGGCTCTTGTGCCATCATGGGGACCCAGGAGGTGGGATTGATCACCAAGTAATCCATTCAGGGCCTACGGGACTACAAGTCATAGTGCAGGGCCAACCACCCACCCATCTTCACTGTCATGGACACAAATTATACTTCTGGATTGTATGACAACGCTACTTCTATGGTGTATTGTTATGGCTGGGTACCAAGTGGGTGCCTGGTGGGGTGGGGAGTTGGTAACTTTGGTTATTCGATTACTACACTCTTGGAAACACGTACACAACACTGGACAGAATAGGCCAACACCACCATAAGCACACAAACCTGATACAGATACTAGGGAGGACACATTTTTCCAGATTGTGGGAAGTGCGACATGTGGGCTAGGGTCCACGACCACCTATTAAAAAACACGATAGCCGCACCCATATGCACCATGATATCACAAATAACCTACCAATATGGAACATGAGGGCTATGGCCACTTCTACCAAGAGATACTGTGTTCACACTTACTTTAAATGCAGTCAAACACATGCAGTCTTCCTTTAATAGCCACATCTGATGCAGCTGCAAAAAATTCACACGAAATGGAGGGGTCAAATATACACACAACAGCATCAGCATGTGTGAGGGGGGTCCTGACTTTGATTGACCTGGGGGTTTGTACTAGGCTCCCATAAGGTAGACACTGAAGGGAGATACATAGTCAGAGAGGGAAGTATAGATGGTGCCCCATTCACGCTGGTTGCCATTTTTGCTGCCAATGCTAATCACTCTGTATATCTAGACCTACTAACACCAGCTCTTGAACGGGACTCACACATTCCCACCATCTGGAGGGGAGATTTCAATAGTATCCCAGATGTCACTAAGAACTGGTCGGTTCTGCCACTGGGTAGAGCTGTGTGATGCAAAACTTCACAATATTTTACACAGTGGATGGTCAGTTTTGGGATACACAACATGCGGTGCTTGCAAAACCCGATACCCAGGAGTTCATGTTTTACTCCCTGGTTCATGGCCTACACACTAGGTTAGACCTCTTTCTGTGCAGTGAAACAATGGGTATATGAGGGCTGCAGACAGAATATTTGGCACGTACATTATCCGACCATTGCCCCTACAAATGATAATTCATTGGGATAAACCCCACCCCAACATACCTATCTAGAGGATCCAAACCGAGAAACTCCATGGGATATACCCTTTCGGTAGGACCTGGCGTCACACATCTCCCAATATTTCAAATAGAAAGCAGGTAGCTCCTCTTTGAGAGCAATCGAGTGGGATGCTCATAAAGTGGTTGTTTGTGGGCACTGCATGGCTGCCACGTGGGGAGCAC
The DNA here is from genome assembly GCA_963921515.1 of Calotriton arnoldi. Lineage (NCBI taxonomy): Eukaryota > Metazoa > Chordata > Amphibia > Caudata > Salamandridae > Calotriton > Calotriton arnoldi. The sequence continues at coordinate 44,292 of CAWUFW010018532.1, forward strand.
ATCAGACACTATAGAGGGAACTGCTAGCCACAGAACAGGCTCTGTGGCAACTGGAGACTGAGACCCCTCTAACAGGCTGACAAAAGTGGGTCAGTTAAGTCAGCAGCAAAAAAGACATAGAGCTGGAGGCACCCTTGGGTTGGCTTAACTATAGACAGGCAGACTATTGGAATGGCTTGTTCACAGTGAACAGTCCTGTTCACCAATAGGAGAGATTAAGAGAGGTGATGGCATTGTAATTAATGACCAAGCAGACATTAACACTGTCTTTGTGGACTACTACAGCACCCTTAACGCGGAGGCTGCATGCCGCACTGCGGACTGTATACAGGAACACCTCAGTCTATTATCCTTAGCCCGCCTGGACCCGCTCCAGAGAGTGGAACTAGATAAACCCCTCCAAATTGAGGAAATCTGCATGGCCATCTCCCAAATAGCCTGTAATAAAAACAGACGGCCTCCCCATAGAATGCTATGCCTCCCTTAGTGCAATGCTGTCCTCAAAGATCCTTAAGGTCTCTAACCAGGCAGAAAACAAGGAACACCTTCCAGATATGCTTCAGGAGGCACTGATAGTTGTTCTCCCTAAACTGGGCCGTCACCTACTAGATTTATGCTCATATAGGCCAATATCACTCTTAAACCTAGACTATAAGATATTGGGGAAGGTATTAGCTAACAGACTGCTACCCATGATTCCCACACTAGTGCGCACAGACCAACATGGATTTATACCTGAATGCAGAACCTTTTTAAACATCCACTGGGTACTCAGCTTAATGAGAGCATTAGAAAATAACACAGGTGAACAAGTGGCGGTATCGCCTGACATAGAAAAAGGGTTCAACACTTTGGGATGGTCCGGGATATCTCAGCTGGATACTCACTCCATATGGTTTGCCTGGTAGCGAGAGTTGAGATTTGTCAGCTGATCTCTAAATAGATTTCCCATGCAAAGGAGCACCAGACAGGGGTGCCCTCTGTCACCACTGATATTTATCCCCGCCATGGAGCCTCTGGCTTGCAGGCTACATTTGCAAGCTCAACAATGGGAGTAGTGGCCCATGGATGGTCCCATATAATCTTGTTATATGCAGACGATGCCCTCATCTATCTGCGAAGGGCTAGCGCTACACTCCCAGGTCTAATGGAGACCCTGGAGGAATTCAGGATCATGTCGGGCCTAAGAGTGAATTGCATTCATCCTGCCTGTTCCCCCTACACCTGGTGCCAGACCACATAATATCGATATACCACAATCCAGGCTTCAGTGGTTATATGATACCTTTAAGTATCTGGGCAAATAGGTGTATCAGAAAGAAGGGACCCATATCGGCACCGACCTGGACCTCTAGACCGGTACCAGGCCATGTAAACTTCGACCCTGGTACATACCTCTTCCCCTATTCTCTTATCATTCCCTTGGGCGTTTTTCTGCCTTTGTGAAACGCCACCTTTTTCTCTTATCACCTCCGCTGTGTGGTTGGCCTTAGTTTTTGTAAATATAAAAAAATGGCCCATCCCTCAAATCTATTATTAGTGTTTGTCTGTATGAGGACTTTCTTTTGGAAGCATAAAGGTGCCCTTCTTTTTGCATATCATCGTCAAGTGCATTCTTATCTTTGTCTCCCCTGTAGATATCTTTGAGCTCGACTGGATGAGTCCATATGCTCACTCCCTAATCAATAACACGGAGAATGTTCCCCCTTTTCCTTGCTCCTTGCTGAATCCGAAATCTCCAGGAATCTTGTTGAGCTTGTCTTTTACACTGTCGCCTAGGTAAGATTTTGTATATGTATTTGTAGATTTTTCACCTATTGTCACTCTATTGGTTGTTCTATCTAAATGTGTCTGACAACCTTGTCCATTTTAACCCCATAGATATCTGCTTGTTGAGCCGATTTATTCTGCATGTCCTGTTAAGAGGTGCAAGTGGACACTTTTAAATTGAAGGTATATATGTATAGCTGTGTGGCCTTTTTGACGCACAGGACGTCTGCATGTTATCATGTCTTTCATGATTACAAACTATGGGGGGTGTGTTGTGTAATTGTCTACACCATGTATATTGCACTAATTAAGACACATGTCCTTTCTCCTTCTGGTGCATCCCATTCCATTTTTATTTACATAGTTATCCGTATTTACCCTATTTTGAAAACTTTACCTGGACTGCACTGTGGCTGACATTTGGTCCATCTCTGAATACCCTGACCTCATAAACCGCCTGGCATGTATCTTTGTATATTATAAACGCTTTTGTGTGTGGAATTTTGAAATTTTGACAATGTATTTGCTGATGGTTTATTTTTCTATATCATATCCCCATTAGGTCTGTCTGTGTGTCCCACACTGTTTATATATTTACCGCCCTGATGAAGGTGTAGCCCCTTCTGGGCCTGACACCAAAACGCGCGTTGGCGCTTAATTTCCTCGTGCATTTGGACCCTGCCTCCATCCACCACTGGGAGGATACACGAGAGCCTACTAGTTCTACACCACTTGGCTGTTCATCAGCTCTGATTGTTTCCTACCTATGTGTATGACTGTTAGAATGTCCTGGATTGTGAGTGATGAATGAATGTGTATGCTACTTTGGAATTTTGAATGAGTTTTGGTTGGACTGATTGTTTTGATTATTGTGTGTGGGACCCATATATATTAATGTTTTATGTATTTGGTACCTATGTATGTTTTATATGAAGTCTGATATTAATTAATTAATATCTAAAATGATTACAATAAAAAGAATATAAATTTTGTAATCAGTGTATCCTTGTAATCATTCTGTTTATGTCCGTTTGTCAGCCCCTTTGTCTCCTTATATTGCTCTGACCCTTTTGTGGGCTTATATATATCCTTTGATATAGGCAGGTGGCTTTCTTTAGTAGTAGCTTTACATTTTTTTTCCCCTGCATCACCTGACTATCATTTGTTCTCAGGGGTTCCCCTTTGTATTCGGCAAATAGGTGTATCATTCCGACAGGGACTTATTGGAGGGAAATTTTATATATAGGGTTTGGGTCAATTCATGGGTCCCTACTGTTGTGGAGGTCACTCCCCCTATTCCCTCTGGGCTGATAAGCGATACCAAAGATAAAAATTACCCCAGGCTTCTCTACTTTTTTGCAGCCTTACCACTCACTAGGCCTGGGCGTTAAATTCCGCTCCGCTCGTGGAATTTGCGGAATTTAGGCAATTCCACGTTCCGCGGAGAACGCGAAATTGCCAAAAATTCCGTGATCCGCGGCGTAGCGGAATTATTTTCTTGTTCGAGCGTTAAAAATGTGTTCTAGCTCGCACAATAGCGACTTACCGGGATCCCTGCGTTCGCCGACGCGTTTTCCTATCCGTTCGCGTGCGCCACGAGATTTTGGTAGCCGGCCGCGCGATCCCGCGAGAGTGTGCGATCGCGAACACGTCATTCGCCGCGCCATCGTGCACCGCGCGAGAGATTGCGATTGCGAACACGTCATTCGGACGCTCCATCGGTCATCCGGCGGAATGTTGGTGAAGCTCGCGATCCCGAACACGCAAAATTTTCAATCTGGAGAAGAAGAATATGTCGAGCAGCATAAAACCTTCTATAAAATGATGATTTGGATGAAAAAAACTCCTCAGATTGACATTTGGCTGTCCTTTTTTGTCAAATTTTTTTGGTGGGAGGGAGGAAGTGCCACAGAGTCTCCAACTTCCTGTTCCTGTCCAGCAGGCTCCTCCCAGTGCTTTGTCCATCTCCTGTTCATTTTTCATTTGGATTTGAGCTGGAAGGATCACTCTCTGTGTCTGCTGCATCATTATCATTGGATTTGAGGACTTTTGGATTTGAGATTTTACAAGTAAGTTGGTGTTGTTTTTTGTTTGATTGGGGCATTGCAGTTGCTGCAACTACAATTTTGGTACTTTTCATCATTTAAAAAAAAAAAATAGTTGTGGGTAGCCAGTAGGCCCAGAGCTAGTCATGGGTGGGTTCATGATGAAACAACTGTTCCTTTGCTGTGTGCTGTATTTATTTATTTCAAACATCATTTAGGGCATGGATGGCATTGGATTGAATTGCAAAATGTGTATTTTTGGGTGTATTTCATTTTTTAGGTGTGTGTTAAATAAATGTCTTTGTTGTGTGTGGTGTGTTGCAGATCTTGTTTAGCCCTGTGAATTTTTTTTTTGCATTTTATTGCATTACAGGCAAAGCAGTGTGGTTTAGCATGCATCCTTTGCCTGGCTATTATAGGCCTGTTTTCAGTACATTGTTTTCCAGGCATCCTGCTTGTTGCTTTTGATTTGTGAGTGTCCATGTGGCTGGTGGCCATTTCTGGTGGGAGTTATAAGTGTGCTGCTTTTGCCATATAGGCCTGCATGAGTTTTCTTTGTGGCCTAGGCTTCTTGTTGTTGTGGGCCTGGCCATGAGGCTGGCGGCCATTTTGAAGCCCGGTAGTGTGCTTTTATCCATAGGCCTGCAAGCTTGTGTCCGAGTCTGCCAACAGGCCTTTCATCCAGTAGGCTCAGAGGTAATCAGGGGTGCATGAAACAACTGTTTCTGTGTGTTCTGTTGAATTTAAACATCATTTAGGGCATGGATGGCATTGGATTGAATTGCAAAATGTGTATTTTTGGGTGTATTTCAGTTTTTGGGTGTGTGATAAATAAATGTCTTTGTTTTGTGTGGTGTGTTGTTTACCTTGCAGACCTTGTTTAGCCCTGTGGATTTTCGTTTTTGCATTTTATTGCATTACAGGCAAAGCAGTGTGGTATAGCATGCATCCTTTGCCTGGCTATTATAGGCCTGTTTTCAGTACATTGTTTTCCAGGCCTCCTGCTTGTTGCTTGTGATTTGTGAGTGTCCATGTGGCTGGTGGCCATTTCTGGTAGGAGTTATAAAGTGTGCTGCTTTTGCCATATAGGCTTGCATGTGTTTCCTCTGTGGCCTTGGCTTCTTGTTGTTGTGGGCCTGGCCATGAGGCTGGCGGCCATTTTGAAGCCAGGCAGTGTGCTTTTTGCCATAGGCCTGCATTGTCTGTCTTCAGTTTCTTGTAGTTGTGGGCCTGGCCATGAGGCTGGTGGCCATTTTGAAGCCAGGCAGTGTGCTTTTTGCCATAGGCCTGCATTGTCTGTCTTCAGTTTCTTGTTGTTGTGAGCCTGGCCATGTGGCTGGTGGCCATTTTGAAGCCCGGTAGTGTGCTTTTATCCATAGGCCTGCAAGCTTGTGGCCTAGTCTGCCAACAGGCCTTTCATCCAGTAGGCTCAAAGGTAGTCAGGGGTGCATGAAACAACTGTTTCTGTGTGTTCTGTTGAATTTAAACATCATTTAGGGCATGGATGGCATTGAATTGAATTGCAAAATGTGTATTTTTGGGTGTATTTCAGTTTTTGGGTGTGTGTTAAATAAATGTCTTTGTTGTGAGTGGTGTGTTGTGTACCTTGCAGACCTTGTTTAGCCCTGTGGATTTTCGTTTTTGCATTTTATTGCATTACAGGCAAAGCAGTGTGGTTTAGCATGCAGCCTTTGCCTGGCTATTATAGGCCTGTTTTCAATACATTGTTTTCCAGGCCTCCTGCTTGTTGCTTGTGATTTTTGAGTGTCCATGTGGCTGGTGGCCATTTCTGGTAGGAGTTATAAAGTGTGCTGCTTTTGGCATATAGGCCTGCATGGTTTTACTCTTGGCTTACTGCTTCCATCCATCCCCTTTGCCAGCTGCAGCTCCCTGAATGATGTGATGAGCAAATAATTTAATGCCAAACAGGGTCCACTTCCATTACATTTGTATTTTTGTTGTTGTTCCTCTTCTTTCCTATCCTTCCTGAGAGTGTACACAGTCTACCATGAAAGCCCTTGTTGACAAAGTCTCACAAATGGCTACACTAAGTTATACATTTTATTTGTTTGTTTGTACTAGTAGTGATTGAACCACAACAACATTTCACTGATGTTCTTCTACTGGCTTCTTTGCTTTTAGGTGCACAAAAAGACAGAGGAGGAGGTGTCATCATCACCCGTTGTACTGCCAGACAGAAGTCCTGCTGCGCACCACATCATGTCCACGTGTGACCACAGACATCTCTGCAACTTGTGCACCTGCGTCCTGCTGACATCTGAAGAAGATGGCCCCAAAGAAAGGTACCAGGTCCTCCAGGACCAAGAAAGTTGCCAGTGAGAAGAAGGAACAGAAGAAGGAAGTGGCACTTTCCAAGACTGGTGTGCCGCCCGAGTTGTTTTTTGGGAAAAAAAACTTACGCCTGCAGCAGCGGTGTCCGGCGGGGCCCAAGCTGGGAGCAGTACCTCCGCATCAGCGGGTCCAGCACACCAACCTAGGCCCAAGGCCATGAGTGTGGCAGAGGTAGCCAGTCTACTAACGAGCAGTGATGTTGAAATGTCATTATCGTAAAGTAAAATAATCCAGCCTACCATTGACAGCATGCTTAGGTCGGAGGGGCAGTACCAACGCAACCACCCAACAGCACGGTTGTACAATGCAAAGCAGGCGGAAATATTAGCGCTGGATCTTCTCCCTTTTTCATTTGTGGAAGGGGTGGGTTTCCTTGAATTTGTGTCAGCCATCTGCCCTGAATGGAAGGTTCCCAGCCGGTCCTATTTCGCCAGAGTTGCTGTTCCAGCACTACATCACGATATGTTGGAATTGGTTGGACAATCTTTGCAGCAGAGTGCTGTTCACAATATCCACCTGATAACAGACATGTGGACCAGTTGCCAAGCCACTGATTACATGTGCATCACTGCACACTGGGTCTCTTTTGTGGGGGCTAGAGAAAAGCTATCTGAAGTAGGTGCTGTTGACACATCTGAGATTTTTAATGCTACTCGGAAACATGCAACTGTAGCCATGTTTGCCATGGAGAAATCTCATACTGCTGCACACATTTTGGAAGAGTTTAACAGCAAGGTCTTTGAATGGCTGCGCCCAAGAGGGCTTAAGATTGGTTTTGTTGCCACGGATAATGGCAGTAATGTACTTAAGGCCATGGAGGTTGGTGCCTATTTCAGGGTCCCGTGTTTGGCGCACTGCATTAACATTATAGTTCAAGACTTTCTGAAAAAGAAGCCATAGTCAGCAACTTACTGACCACCTGCCGCAGAATATGCACTCATTTCAGCCATTCTTTTAAAGCCCGGAAGCAGCTGAGGATCATTCAACGTGACTATAGAATGCCAGTCAAAGCACTCATCCAGGAGGTGGCAACACGTTGGAACTCAACGTATTACATGCTTGACTGTCTGTTTGAGCAGTACAGACCAATCAATGAATATGTCATGCAAAGGGTGGATGCTACTGTGAAAGGCATGACCCTTCAGATGGACCAATGGTGCCTAGTTAAATGCCTGACAGAGATGCTTCTTCCTTTCGAGGTCTTCAGACGTGAAGTCAGCAAGGAGGACTGTACTATGGGCCAAGCTATCCCATTGTTGCACATGCTAGAGCAACAGCTGAAGGAGGTGTATGAAGCGTACATAGGTGTGGAGGAAAAAAAAGAAGCATATGAGTTGATGGAGAGCTTATCCTGTCGCTTAACTGAAAATGCCAGGGTGCAAACTAAGATTTTGTCACAAGAACATTACATTTGTGCCACAATTCTGGATCCACGGTACAAATCGGCACTGAACAGTAAGACATTACTTCCTTTTTCAGAAGTGGATGTTGCCCGGTACAAAACTTGGATAGCTAAGGCAGCCAGTAAATTGGAAAATGAACGGCTGGTAATTAAAGGCCCGCTACTCAAACCCACAAGTACTGCAGCAGGGCATCCGGCGTCAAGTTCAACTTCAGAGCCTGAGGGCAGTGCATTTGGCTCACAGCTGTCACCAACACCAACACTATCGACAACAGCAAGAACCGGATCATCAGCCCCAGTAAAAACGGCACAGGATTGGTATTTACAGCAAGGACTTGCTAGGTCCAGTGCTGATGCAAAGACAAAAGCGGCCGAACAAAGTGTAGCACCCCTGAACATTGAGCGGATGGTCCAGGCCTATCTTGATGACCCAACAGAGGTCTACATTGATCAAAACCCATTGCGGTATTGGTATGGCAAAAGGGGCCAATGGCCAGTGCTCAGCAGGCTGGCGATAAACTATCTGGCTTGTTCTGTCACAAGTGTCTCTTCTGAACGTGTTTTCAGTGTTGCTGGTTCCATTGTAACAGTGAAAAGGACCAGTCTCTCGCCCAAAAACGTGAAGATGTTAACCATGATCAAAATGAATCAGCAATTTATACCACCGAATTACACAATACATGAATCAACGCAGGAAGATGAGGACAGTGGCTCAGGTGACGGAAGTAGCGTGTTAGATGATGATTACCTACTTCTGGTTGAACCCCCAGAGTTTGAGGATGAGCTATACTTCCCTGACAACTAGGCTTCCACTTCTTACTGTCTTCCTCCCTTATTTACTTTTATTTGTGTGCTTGTCTTTCTGGTTGGGAAACTTCGAATCACAACAAATCCATCACCACTGTCTTCTAGTCTTTTATTGCCATATATGAGTTTCAGCTGTCTGCATTTCAGTCCACTCCTCCGAGTCCTGCTCCTCCATCCTCCTGAATCGACGTAAATCTATTGCCTTCAAGCCAGATGATGATTGGATGTAGCATAATAGAAGGAAAAAGAAAATCTTGCCTCGTTGAGTCCCTCCAAAAGAAGTGGAACATGATGATGACTACTATAGCTATCCTCCTTTCCGAGCCGAGAGAGACTGCCCATTAACTGAAGATGAGAAGGAGCAGGTAATGAATGATGCCATGCATTGGACGCTGACTGAGTGATTTGTGTTGTTGTTGTTTGTTGTGCATGAAGTTTATTCATTGTGTACTATTATCTAATCTACACACTAAAAGTAACTCAAGGCAATGTTTGTTTCCCTTCTTGTTTTTTAATAACAAATTTGTACTTCTACTGCAGGCCGATCCATTGCATTTTGAATATGGAAAGAGGACTCAATCTGTACACTGCACACTGAGTTGGACAACACCATGATGATGACCACAGTGACATAATATCTTCGCAGTCACTCAGTAGGATCCGAGATGATTGATGGAATAAGTCAGGGCGTTTCATGAGTGGCATAAAAGGTAAACAAGTCAACAACAACCACTGCAGACCTACATGTCTGTGTAGTGGTGTAGTCGAGTGTGGTGGTATGCCTGACAGCGGTGCATTGATTTAGTCACTTAATTTGTAAAATGCTATGTTGCTGTATATGTGCTTTGTCTGCCTCTGTCAAAAAATGTACGCTAAATGGAGGATGGGTCACGGGTGTGGGCCTGCTCTGTCCTGTTGTTGTTGGAGGTTAATGCTGGAAACAGACTAGAGTAGACATGATGTATCCATGCCACCTCTGAAAGTGTTCTTGTTGCACTCCACCGTAATTTATGCATTTTGTTTTCTACTTGAATTTTTCAATATCCCTTTTGTTTTTCCATCTTCAATTACAGGCCGGCCCTTACAGAGTGCTATACTGGGAAAAACAACTCACACTTACCTTACCAATGAATCTACAGTTGCCAGGCAGGCAGTGGCATCACCCAAGATTGATGGCCGGAGCGTCCATGGAAGGGAGGACCAAGAGGAATGCCGAGATGCAACTCCCCATTTTGAACAGGATAACATACAGTAACAGTATCAACTTTCATCATCTTTTAAATAATTTGATTCATTTTTTGTCTTCAATCATTACTACTGTGCGTTGTTGTTATTATTATGTTTGCTCTCTGCTTATAATTCAATTCATCCCTACAGCTATTTTTGAATTTTCTTTGCTATCTTTAATAGTAAGCCCGGGCCGGTACAACAGAACAGAAACTCTATGTAATTCGGGTCTCTCGGAGGGCAGACAGGCAAGGCAAATTGCATAATATACTGCTGCCCTGTACTGTCTAATTGTCTAGTAGTAGTTAGTAAGTACTACTTATCATTAACCATCAAGTTATCATCATCATGCATGCAATTCCTTTTTCTCCCTTAACAGATTTATGGATATGGTCGTCTGCCAGATTGTGTTTTGTTGTTGTCCATGCGTACTGTTTTTCTTTGTCAAGCCTTTCCCCAAACACCCCTTCTCAACGATTCATCAAACCCTAACCCTCTTCCCCCGGGCTGTGTGACTTATTGAGGTGTGACTAAATTAAATGTACACCAATAATTTATCACACGCTTGCTGGGGCGGATGTGGCAAAAGTAACACTAATTCAATTTCAAGGCAGGGCGAGGATCTTCTTCTGCTTGCCCACCCATGAGCAGTTTATTTGCGAGGTAATTTTTTTACCAAAGGAACCTAATCCATCAGCATTAATTGCCGGCATCGATTGGATTTGTTGTCATCCTCCTACACAGCACTAACGGTTACGCTTGTGTCGAGTGTACTGTAGGCCTAGTCGAGTGACTCGACACAACTAGAGTTTGTAACTCTATGTACTAGGCTATCCCCGCCACCATTATGTTTTATTGTATTTTGGCATATTATTGTTTGGCAGTACGTTCTGTACTGTACTTCGTTCTACTACTCCTCCCACAGTCTCTCTCAGGCGACTGACTGTCTCATTTTCTTTTTTTGCAAATGCTACTGCCAGTGTCTACTACTACTACCACCACAACCATGGCATGTTGGGAAAGAAAACCATCATCACCATGCAGCCATCGCTGTGCCTAAGTTAAACATCAAGGCACAGGTAAGAGAAGAAGTTTGGGGGAGGCATAATTAATAATGGAAATTTTTTCATTAATTCTATTTCACACACCCCTTTGAGTCCAGTTGCAGAATGTATAGACTAGGAGGAGAGACTGACAGTACTAGTAGGACAAGTCACTCAGTTAGGGGTACCACATCTATCTGTTTGTGTCTTACAAAGTCAGCCAATTATTTAAATCAAACACTGGCTGTGGCCCTGCACCAGCAAGGAAACAGTGTGACGTAAAACAGTAACCCCACCCACAAAACATTAACAACATCGTATGTAAAGTATAAATATATAATTTAATCCCCTAACAAAAATAAACTATGTAAAAAATCCCACTAAAACACCTGTCCCACCCCTCTCCCTAGCCCCAACCAATGTCCATTGTCCGGAACGAAAAAGTCCAACAAATTAAATGTCCAATTGTCCAAATAAAGTGAAAGCCCCAACGCCCGATTCCCACCCACCAAAATAAGCAATAAAAAAGGGGCAATCAACAGGGTATGTTCATCGGCGGGCTCGCCTCTCCAGGACACAAATACGCTCCTCTAGATGGGCCATGCGGCGCTTCAATGTGTGACAATTGCATCCACGGGGGGGCAGTAGTGCTATTAAATGAAGTGCAGCGGCTACCAGACGGTGGCGCCGTAACACTGGAGGGGGGTGGCTGGGGCCCGGGGCATTGGAGGAGGCTGCAGCTGCTGCCGCCTCCTCCTCCTCCTCCTCCGCCAGAACCACCAGCCGCCGGTATTCCGTTTGTACGGCCTCCAGCTTCCGGCGCCGGGCCTTGGCTGCCAACTCCTTCCTGTCTGGTTTCCCTTTGGAAGGAGTAGCTATATCAAGAAGAAAAAACAAGACTATTGTAAAATATACTCTTAGCAAAGCAGTAAGACAAATTAATTCTACACATAGTGGCACAGTAGCACTAGCAAGCACAGTACATAACATTTGTGGTATGTATCTATCCTCCCACTTCCTCGGCCTCTAACATTTGTGGGAGTTTCAAGCATTCAACCACCGATGCATCTGATTCCTATCAGCCACCTATGCATGCATGCATCTCACGTATCCTTCTCTGCCAGTCATAAATATTGCACAGAATCTTATAACAACCTTATACATTGCCCTGCAGAGAACTTAGGGTGGGGGACCCTGAGAATCAAGTCACTGATAAACAGTGGGCCCTAGCCGTGCAACACGTGAAAGAGGTATCACACAATCCACAATTCCGTTACATGCAATTCAATTACTTACACCAAACATATCTCACACATGGCGCATGATCCCAGGAGTATCCTCCGAATGCCCTAGATGTACAATAGATGACGCACGTTTCTTTCACATGGTTTGGGAATGCCCAAGGATACTGCAGGTCTGGCGGGAGATTTTGGGAATTACCTCCGACTTGGTAGAGCGTGTGATTTTGAATACGCCGGCATCCTGGCTGTTCGACATTGGACTCATTGCCAAGGGGGACAAGCACCTGCACAGATTGATTGACCTAGCCTTTGTCCTATTCATACAACAGATAACAATGGCCTGGAAGTCCCAGGCAACCCCCGATATGTGCTGCTGGCTCCATACCCTCCTGAAATGGGCAAGAGCTGAGTCAGATGCCCCGACTATGGCTCGGACACGGAGTAGAGTGAGAGTCGAATTGACAACATGAGACGTGTACATTAAGGATCTGTAGGCAAAAAATTACATGAGGCTACTCTGAAGGCGTATACCTGCATACCTCCTACTGCTACTATTTCACCGGCTGGGGCTCTTTATAGATGGTGTGTGAGCTGCTGTCACGTGGCCCGTGGGGACATTGTCGTGTTCCTCTGTAAGTGAGTAGGAGTGAAAGTGAGACACTATAGCTAGTGGGTCCTGGGCTCATGGGTACTAGGGTAGTAGGATGACTCAGTCCCTATATACTAAGGTCCCATAATCCTATGCATAGTTCTGTGTTTGCGCAGAATCCACGCAACTTGGCGCCACTAACGTTTGGTCTGGTACTTATTCACAGGACCCCTGAGTATTGCTTGTGCTCGTCCACAGTACCCTTTTGCTGCTTCCCGAGGATACCTGAGGGAGAAGGGCTTAGCTTCCTACAGTTGTAAGGTACACCTGTTTCTGTAGGTTTCTCAAGCTTGAATTCTAAAAGGTTTCTTAGACCCGTTTTGCGCTGCTGTTTTCTTTGACTTTCCATTAGATATGGCACAACCGGTAACGATTCCGGCATATAGCCGGGTGGCGGACACAAATTATTTGAATCAGCACAAGGTCCCCAATGAGGGGCTACCTTTATTTTCATAGTGGAAGCAGATCCAGCATACCGATTCGAAGTATTTTATTCTTGGGTTACATTCCCGGGGGTTGATGCTAATGATAATTTTTTTCATGCTTACAAGGCGGTTGCTCTTCCGGCAGCGTATCGTCCTTATGCATTGATTGAGGTTCTGTTGACATCCTGGGAGCATACCATTTGGTTTAATGGCACCCTTCCTCACCGTGTCTCTTTTGTTGGAATGGGCCCCTTGTTTATTGATGGGGATACTTGGCCTTTTTTGGTCTGTTTTACACCACATCTCAATTATCTCAATGTTACTATCTTAGAGCTATATTTGCTATGTACACAATTAGTACATCTTCATAGATAAGTAATACAGTTTATGTCTCATGCACTTCTGGAAGCTCCGGCTGGAGCTGCTCCTCCAGCCCCAGTTCAGGGCGGAGGTCTTGTGAATAGTCCTGTCATGATTAACTCAGTGATGGGCAAACGTACTCAGAATCGTGAGGATCTTACCTTTTGGATAGCACAGAAAATTGAACAGATTAAGCTGTTTTCCTGCACAGGAGCCCTGTGGAGAAATACAGGATCCTTACTATGTGTTTGTCAAGTGGTTTGATTCCCCCTCTAGCGGATTGCAACACCTGAGGGACGGTGTTTGCATCAGTGTATACAAGGTGCTTTGACACCTCCTCCATGAGCATTCTGCTGAGCGTTCTTAAATGAGTACAGGATGAACACGGGGCTGTCCCAGCCCTGGATCTGGGGATGAGATCAGTGGGAATGTTCCCTATTGTCTCCGATATGATTCTGGCTAATATTAAAGGTGAAGCAGTTTGCTTGCAGGTACTCCAACACCTAGCGGAGGTGGCGAATGCTGATCGGGAGCGACGGTTGCCGATTATTATTGCGGATGTCTATGCATCCCTAGGTCGCAATATTTTGGGATTTAGACCATTTACACAAGTACAAACGAAAACCCCACCAGACAAGGATGGTCATCCAGTCTTTCCAAAGAAGGGCTGGAATATAAATTGGCAGCAACAGAAGCCTAGGTCCTGTGCGGGTTCGCCTCCACCGGATGCTTCTGAGCGTAGATATGATTTACGTGACCGCTCTAAAATTAAGACACCTGAGAAGTTTCAGGTTCCTGATCCCCGTTCTCCTTGTTCCTTTCAGGAATCATCGGATCAACATACTGGCGGAGGGGGATGACAGGATCGCAGACATGGCGAGTCCACCAACAAGGCGAGACCCGCAGCACCAGTTTGACATGAAAGTCAAACGGGAGGAACCGCCTCAGTATCGTGCCCCGTTTCAGAAGAAAAAAGTTGCCGCTTTGACAGCAAAATATGCTGCAAACGGTTAGAACCCTCCTCCTGGACAGGATTTGGGTGGTAACTCTCCTCGACAGCGCGGAGAAAGTTACCATAGTTCGGCAGACACTCCACCAGCATCTGAAGGCGAAAGCAACTGACACTTTTATTACAGTTGAAACCGCAGACACCTGTGTAGCTCCCCCTGATAGAGTTAACCATGTTGAACTTCAAATTGAGGGTGATATTAAACGCACAATAAATGCAGTCCTTTGGGACAATTTGACTTCTTCTTATGACATTCTGCTGGCGGAGGTTGATTGGCCTCCCCCATTTTTCCTCTCTTCTTCTAGAGGCGAGGATGTTATTTTACCATCTTTCTCTCAATATGTCCTAGACGAGACTAAACAAGCTTATGCTTCAGAGTGGGGTCTGAGATTAGCTCTTGCTTTATATCACAATCAAGCTGGTTGGGATAGGGATTCACCTCTGCATGTAATTCCTTTGCGATCTACACCTCAGCCTCAACCGCAATATCCCATTAAACATGATGCTAAAGCGTCCGTTTGTGACATTCTGACACAGTTGGAATATCAGGGTGTTATTTAACCCTATGTTTCATCAATGAATAATCCTCTTTTTCCGATATTGAAACCGGACGGTTCGTATTGCATATTTTATACTACAGACATTTGAACAGTCATGTTCGTACTTTTGCAGTACAGAATACACATAGCTCTGCGCTAGTGAGTACCATAATTTGTACAAAAATTCAAAACTATGCTAGATATTTCCAATGGATTTTTCAGCCACAGTTTGGCTCCTGAGAGCTGTGACTTGACCGCAATCAGCACTCTCGGCAATCAGAGATGCTATGCGAGATTGCCTATGGGGTATAAGAATAGCCCTGGGTTTTTTGCTGCACGCATTGTGTTGATTTTACATAAAATTGACCCAGATGCCTTCTCTTATGTCGACGATATTTACTTGACAGACGATGAGTTAAATCTGCATCTCATGAGTATGGATCGCATAATTACACATTTTTCGACTTTAGGTTACAAATTCAATTTTGCGAGATCCCATATTGCCTTCTTGGCAGGTCTTTTTCTCGGTTATGAATTGAATTATGAGGGTAGGGGTTTAGCACCCCACTTTTTGGAGAAATGCGCTCAATTGCAACCTCCATCTACCCTCAAGAATTTATAGTCTTTGCTGGGTTTCTTGAATTTGGCAGAACTTACATTCCAGATTATGCCCAGCGTATCAAACCACTATATGCATTGATACAACCTTCTTTCTCATCTTCCAGTTGGCTTCTGGAGCACACTGCAATGCTGCGGTCTTTGCAGTCTGATTTGCTTGCTACTCAATTTTTGTTGACATGTGATAATACTACCAATTTGGTCATAAGGATTGTACCAGGAACATTAGGTTTCACCTACGTGACTTTTAATGAAGGGGACACAGTTCCCATTGCTTATAAATCACATTTATATACTCCTGCTGAAATGCGTTTTTCTTCTACTGAGAAAATGTTGACAGCCGTGCAGATGGCAATTCTAAAAGAACGCTCTCTGGCTCAGGGCAAACGCATTTTCATGGTCTCGCCTGTGCCCGCTTTGGAAGCTGTCACCAAGGCGAGCATGCCCAATTCTAAAGCTCTGCATCCTCGTTGGATACAATGAGCTAGTTCATTGACATCGGCTGATGTCAATTTCATCTTTGATCCTTCTTTGCAGACACAAGAATTTTTACATTACGCACATGTTCATCCTCTTCCTTTATCCCTACTCCCTCTTGATCAGTTTAAATATATCATTTACACTGATGGGGCTGCACAGCCAGCTATCAGTTCTAAACATGCTTATTCTGCAGCCAGCACTATTGTGGCAGGCACAATAGTGGACGGTGATTTCAAATCCTCCCTGGTTCACACAATTGGCCGAGTTACGGGCTTTACTATTAGCCCTTGAGTTTGCTGACCCTGAAGTGCTGACTCTTGTAGTGTGTGATTGCTCCTACTATGTACAATGCTTTAACCCCTTCCATGCTCATGACGAGCTCAGCTCGTCATGCTGCGCAGTGCTCGTGTGCGCATGACGAGCTGAGCTCGTCATGAACCCGTCCGCTCAATGCAATGCCTCGCACAGGGCGAAAATCGGCCGCGCATGGAAGGGATTAATGTCAACCTATTCTTTTGGAAACAGAATGATTTCCATGATTCTAAAGGTAGTGCAATTAAGCACAAAACGCTTTGGGTCTGGGTGGCCGCTCTTAAGGAACGTTTGCCACTCACACACGTAATTCGTACATTAGACCATCAACGTGTGTGAAGCAGCCAAATCTGCAGTAGCCACTTGCAGGATAGCAGCTGTTACAAGGTCCATGACTAAAATTTATGATGATATTTTGACTGCTATTGATGCGACGATGGAGGAAACACCTTTTCCCCAGGGTTTCCTTCTCGTTATACCTATCATACAACTACTGATCAGGTTCCGTTTGTAACTATCCCTTCAGTTGGTGATTGCTTGATTCCCAACGAGGACTGCAGGCTTTCGCCTATTGTGGCTGCCCATGAAGGAATGACTTCTGCCCTGCAGGAGTAACAGCGACAATTTCTCTTTTACAGCAACGTTATTGGTGGCGCGGATTATATCAACAAGCGCGCAAATATGTACTTTCCTGTGACATTTGTCAACAGATTAAACCTTCAACTGTCTCGCGTCCACCACACACTCAACTATTTATTTCGAATCAATCATTCGGTTGTATTTATCTTGATCATTGCGGTCCCTTGTCCTCTGACAATGCTTTCAAATACATTTTGGTTGCAGTAGATTCGTGCACTAGATTCCTCTGGGTTTGGCCACAGCGCTGTGCTGACGCTCGTATTGTTATCAAAGATTTGCATGTCTTTGTAGGGACATATGCCTGTGACACCTTCCACTCAGATCAAGGTCCGGCTTTTTCCTCTAAGGCTTACCAAGATTCGATGAAGTCGGTAGGGGTGCAGGTGCATCTCTCTGAGGGCAATTCAGTTGTGGAGCGGATAAACCATGACTTAAAGCAATCTTTAACAGCAAGGCTATTAGGCACAGGCTGAGGCTGGTTAACTCCTCTATATGGGGTTCAACATGCACCTAATAGTGTTCCTCGAAGATCCCTAGGTGAGGGGATCCCGTACAAAATGCTCTTTGGCATTAAGATGTTTGTGCCTGACCTTGATGGTCTAGATGTTGTGGCAGCTGCCGCAACGTTTGACGTAGATAACCATTGTACTATGTTACAGCATCTACAAAAGAATCAAGATGCTCTAGCAAAATCACATTTGCCCTTGCCGATGGATACAGCAGTCTTGGTCCCCATTTCTGGCTGGCCTCCTAAAGTTGGAGATCTGGTCTGGGAAAAAATGGCAAACAAAAAAGAATTTGGACCCTCCTACCATGCTCCGGTCCCGGTCCTGGGTTTGAAGGGCAATCAAACTGTAATTTTGTCTCCACAGCCTGGATGCAATGATAACCGTTTAATTTCCATGGAAGATGTCAAACTACACCATATGGCCGATTCTCAATAGCATGCCAAGAAGCATTCCAAGCTTGAATGTTTCACTCCAGCAGATGAATGCTGTTTCTACTGAATCTCTCCAAAACATGGAAGGGGCGCTGGAGTCTTCAATTGATGTAGCGTCTGTTTTGCCTTCAATGTCTGCGACACTGGAAAATGAGTATAATACCCCACCAAATGACCTTACGGTTGATATTCCTGACACTGTACTACATTCGAATTCTAATGGTGAACAACCTCCTCTGTTTCAGCTCAGTTCCAGCAGTTACTATCTTGACCAGGATAACTTTTCTTCGGATACCTCTTTGTTGTCTTCGTCTATTGCTGTGCCTCCAACACGGATTTGTGTTTTCTACTCATGGTTGAAGATCACGTACCTGGTCCCACCATGGACTTACATCTGGATTGTGTTGTCAATGATGTTCCATTTCATGTGGATTGGTTTCTTGACTGTTTCAATCAATGTACACTATTTACCTAATTGCTCTGCTGTGGAACTGCTTGACGGAGTACTGGCCCGCATACTTCCTCGCATAAAATGAAAAGAGATCAAACATTAGTTAATATTTCAGCAGTCCCGATCGCTGATGGCATTGTTTGGGACAAAATGCCTTTCGGTGTATATGGTCCGACGGAGACATTGCAAATTCCATATGCGTTCCGTGTCACTTTGGGGGATGTTGATTTACCTGGAATGCATTCAGATGATTGGGATGTCAGTGCTGTTAATTCTTTGTTTTCTGATTTACAATATTATACTGTTTTTGATACAAAGGATCTGTATTTGAATTCGGCAAATTATGCAGATCTATTCTGCTACCAACATTATGGCCATTATTTCCTTCACAAATCCAGTACTCAAAGACCCACTTTCAATTACACACATTGGGAACATTGTTCAACACCATCTTGAATAAGTTCCGTTACACACAAAAATAAATTTACATATTTTGTGGGTTACAACCTCTCTGATCCTGTATCATATTATTTTAAATTGAATGTCCCTAGATTGAACAAATATATGCTTACACAGACTAAATTAATTTATTCTTCATCTTTCATAGATGATCTGCTACTGAAGGGTTATGATTTTTGGAAAGACACTGTTGATTTAAAGTCTATTTGGGGCACTAAAGATTGGCAAGCACATTGGAATGAATCCTTGCAATGTGCATGTTTAATACCTTCTCAAATTGTATTTTTAAATCAGACGATGCAACAAACTACCTGCTTAGGTTTGGCCACTACAAAAATGTGAATGCTCCTTCCATTCCATCTTTGGCTCAATACAAGTCATGGAGCATACACACCAATTATACTATTGATGACTTGACACGGATGATACAGAATGGCTCTTTTAACTTATCTATGATAAATACGGATGGCTGGCTGTTTTGGCCTACGAACACCAATGCTTGTCATTTATGTTTTTTGAATGTTACTAAGGGTTTTACCCAAATTAGACCTGATCCTTGTTACCCAAATTTGCATACAGTTACCACTTATTCAGTTGGAAAATTATGTCAACAGTGGTTGGAAAATTCCACACTAGTTTCTGTGAAACACCATATTTCCCTTTTGTCAGCTGACATCAATCTTTCAGATTTTCTGTTGGGTCCAAAATCCCCTCGCACTAAACGTGTTGTGTATGCAGCCTATAATGAATTTTGGAAACTTTCACAAATGGAGGCGGCACTGCGCTCACGCCAAATTGATCAGGATAATTTGGACAAGGTTCCTGCAGTGGTTGATAACAGCATAAACACACTGGGCCAGATGTTTGACCATACTAAATTGCGACTTGCAATTTGCGCTCGTTTGCGAGTCGCAAATTGTGAGTCGCAATTTAGTATGTACAACAGTGTCAGAGGCACTGATTGCGATTCCCAATGGGGTCGCAAAATGCGAGGCTCATTAATATTAATGAGGCACTGATTGCAACCCCATTGGGAATGGCTGGCCCTCTCAGGGATGGTGGCCTACTGGGCTCAGCAGACCACCATTTCTGGGACTGCTTTTAAATAAAGCAGTTTTTTTTTAATGCAGCCCGTTTTCCTTAAAGGAAAACAGGATGCACTAAAAATAAAAATGAAACGTTTTTGTTTCATTCTTCAAGGGCAGGCAGTGGACCCTGGGACCACTGCCTACCCTTAAAAATATTTTCGCATGCATTTGCAAGGGGAAGGAGTCCCCTGGGGACCCCTTCCCATTTGCGAATACATTACCACCTACTTTAAGTAGGTGGTAATTGTGAGTGTTTTGCGACTGCAATTGTGGTCGCAAAACATTAGTACATGGGTTAGAGAGTCACTATTTAGAAGGGAATGCCCCTTCGAAATAGCGAGTTTCTAAACACTTTTTTGCGAGTCGCAATTCATTTGCGACTCGCAAAATTGTGTTAGTACATGGCCATACCAATTTTAGCATGCACAAACGGGTCGCTAACCCGTTTGCACATGCTAAAATTGGTTGTACATCTGGCCCACTATCTTCTCGTATTTATACCTTAGACAATCTTGTGTCATCTGTTATTGATATTGTTCAGAATGAATGGTCTACCTTCTATCATGGCCAAAATCAGTTATGTTCTATTATGCAATTTGGTTGGACTTTATAGACACTTAAAAATGGGAGTGTACCATGGGATTACCTTAATGTTTTCACACTGTTTTTACCATTTGATTTGACAGATAAACAGAAAATGATGTCTATGAAAGATGCAACTTACACTATGTTACACATTGAGAAACTAGAACAGTTACCATTCACTGTAGCAGAAATAGATTCAGTGTGGTTAATGCATGGAGTTATTTCATTGCCAATCTCACTTTTTCAATTCACAGCTTGCATGAAACATTATCCTGTCGGTAGATATGAACCTGTCAGGAGTAGTTTCATACATGAATTGTGGTCATTGCCATTCACTTTCCGTTGTCAGCATGCAGAGAAGGAAGTTTTCCTTACAGGGGAGGATTGTGACTCTACTGTCGGACACTCCCTTGTCTGTAAACAAGTAAACCTCCACAGCACTTGCAACATTTCGGCACCTAATTTAGCTTATTTTCTAAAAGGTACACCAGTCCCTGCTATTATTCCAACTCTCACTTAGCTTTATAACGGCAGTTATCTCATTCTCAACAATTAGAACTGCTGGGGTTTACAGGCAGGCATCCCGTACATAGTAACAGTTTCACGAACTACTTGTTGCAGCAATGTCCTGTTTCCCCCCCACACAGGAGTGAAGATAGTTCACTGTGGCCTTCCATTCTGACTTTGAAAACAGATTTCAATAAGCAAAGCAGACTCAAAGTTCTGTTGTTTTAACAAGAAGTGGCTCTCACGTCCGCTCGTGAGACCTTCGAATTGCAGGTGGCGAGAACATCTAGTGAAATACAATCTTCATTAAATAAGAATCTCCCCCTTCACTTCGGGGAATTAATTCATCAAATTTTTTTATGCATCTGATACCACAGGTCTCGCACACTTTTTCAAAGTTGTATGATCCGGCATTGTTACATCGTTTCAGACTTTATTTGGAGTAATACCTACTTTTATTGAATCTATTTTTTCCAGAGTATTCGGAGGGTTTCCCCTGCTTCTCCTCCTGGTTTGTGGTGTGCTGGTACTTCTTTTGCTGTTCCGCAATGGATGCTCGATCTGTGGTACTGCCTAGTCAGGCACAGCTGCAGCTGTACCATGATCGGATGTGACAGCTTTTTGGCCTGATGCAATTGGGAGCTCTTGACATTGGCTATTGGCTGACATTTCGTTATGCCTACTTCACCTGTGTGCAATCTGTGTTCTATTGCATCCGGTGCCCTTTTCAATGGGCCCTGGATGTTTGCCTCTCCACAACGTCACCTGCTGCCCTGGATTATGATATGTTGGTGGGTCCGTTGAGGGCCCAAAGGCAGGGCTGTTTCGTGGTTGCGCAGCTTGTGTACGATTCTTCACTGGGGCCAATGGCCTAAGCAAGTACCTGTGCCTGTGCACAGCACCTCTTGGATCTGAGTTTCATCGAGACTGACGCAGGTTGCCCTGGTATGCTCCTTGCGGCTTCAGGATATGAACAGCACGTCTGTTCCTTTAAATTACTTAAGTGGATGGCATCGCTTTTTACTATCAATGGTTCTGACGCCTTACTGGAGCTCATGGCATTCCAGTTGTCACATGCAGTTTTTGGCCCGGAGGATACGGTGTAATTGGATATACAATCTTTGATTACTAACTTTGTTTTATCAATTTGACTTTCCATCATGGTCCACTATTGGCTTCCTGGATCCTACTTGTCACCTGCCAGAGACGCCTTTGTTCTGCTTACCTGTGACTTCTGTATTAGTCCAGGTCTGACGTCCTGAACAAGGGGAGGGTGTCACGTGGCCCATGGGGACATTGTAGTCTTCCCTAAGTTAGCATGAGCACGCTGCAGACTGTCCGCTGCTTTGCACACGTTACTACATGAGCTTATTTTGCAAATGCTTCTTTTGATATTTTAACCTGAGAACCCACTGTTGTGTTCACGCTTTGCAGGTTCCTGGGATTTAGTCTGAACATTGCGAACAAGGTCGAACAACAATGCCCCTTGTTATTCTGTTCTGGTCAGGTCCTAGCACCTAGACAAAATATACAGATGCAGCTGTTGTTTGGGAATTCGTACTTTGGTCTTATTGGAATACATGGATAGGTAGCACACACTTGGAGAGGGACCTTTCCTGGGAGCAGAGAATGCCAGCACCTATGATGTAGAACTACCATCTATAGACTGAGGTACGGGGTCTGCAGATAACACCCAGAGATCTTTTAATATATAATCATCCTGCATCTGTGCAAGGGGACGGAGGTTAGGCTACTGTGGCTCTCACTATGACAGCTCCTTTCGTGATCTACGGATTACTTGCTATGCTGACCATATTTGTGTTATGCATTTTTCTGCTTACTGTGGCACTTATACTGTATATTAGAGCACATTAGTTAAAATAAATATTTTAAACTTGTTCGTGTCTCTGTCAGATCTTATTGTGGACAAGTACAAGAGTGTGAGCGAAAGGGTGTGTCTTGTAACCGCGATTCCTGAGAGAGTCTGGAGTGTTGTGTTCTGGGGTGTCTAACCACTTGTTCCTCTTTAAGTGAGTAGGAGGGCAAGTGAGACACTATAGCTAAACAGTCCTGGGCTCATGGGTACTAAGGTAGTAGGATGACTCAGGCCCTATATACTAAGGTCCCATAATCCTATGCATAGTTCTGTGTTTGCGCAGAATCCCTGCAACACTGCCAAATGGCTCCTCACAATTCACAGAGCAAATCTTGGTTTTACTAACAGAATTGATTGATGTATCGAAATGGGGCTTTTTAAACATAATTGAAAGTCGAAATCTTAGAAGCCTGGCCTCAGTTAACCCAGCTTTTTCTGTGGCCGCTTTAAGGCCAGACTGTGGGTTGAGAAGTGCTATGGTGCGGGACCTTGCAGTGGTAGTGCACAGGGCTGTGGGCCTAGCACAGAGTGCCCATGATACAATCAGGTTCTGGCTATAAAAATAAATTTTAGATGGCCTAAAAGAAAATTCATTAATCTATAGAGTTGTTATGACTGTGGCAGATTTGATGCAATTAGACCCCTCTCTGATTTTAACTTTGACGCTGCAGCAATTAAATGTTACTTTAAAAAAACAGGCCACTTGGTCCTTAAGTTTTCGTATGGACAGGGATGCCTGTTTTTAAAGAGGGGTCACCATCCGGCTATTGACTCCTGTTTGATAAACAAATCACAGGCCTATATTTTGTGGAATCTGCTGCATTAAGGGGGATATTCTCAAGAACGTGCGATAATCATCGCCAAAATAGGCTAACGCAATTTTTCACATTGCCATCTATCGCGGGAAAATAACTCTGTGTGAACGTCTTATTCTCAACACGTCGGTAACATGCAATAGTTTCCCGATAACGCGTCAAATGTCCGCGATAAAATTACCAGGATGGCGATAAAAATCTGAAGCCGAACGTGAAAAAAGTGGCGATGGGCCAAACCGCGATAAAAAAATCAGCGAAAAGCTGCACCATGCCTGCAATTCGCAAACACGTCAGGCAGGAAAAATCACTATAAAAGCAGGGAAAAAAAACAGAAACAAAACAAAAACAACTGCGAAGCACAATGGAGGCAGCCGGAGCAAGTACAGAGGACAACCAGAACCCCACAACCCCCACGGAGGACCAGCCTGGGACCTCAGGGTCAGGGAAGGGCAAGGAGAAGAAGAAGAGGAAGACGCGGTTCAGTCCGCAGGAAAACAGGATCCTGATAATGGAGGTGGTAGAACAACATCAACAACTGTTCGTCACCTCCACTGTGTCATTGGCAACAAAAAATGGAATATGGCAGTCCATCCTGGATAAGGTGAATGCAGTCGGAGTGCTGTGGAGGACAATGGAAGAGCTCAAGAGGCGCTGGAATGATGTGAAGTGCAAAACCAAGCAGAAACTCGGCAACAACCAGAAGGCAGCAATGCAGACTGCAGGTGAGAGTCCAGCGCCACAGGAGGAGCTGGATGAGATGGAGGAAATGGTGTCCACAGTCATCAGTGGGGAGACGGTGGCAGGAGTTGGGGAACCGGACACTGCTCAACATGACCTGACACAACAGCAACAGGGTGAGTAACGACCAGGGACTGGGGGGACGGGGGTAGATGGGCACAATAGCACACATGCACAATTAAGTATAGCACAGTGCACACCCACAATGACTCTGGATCATATCCCTGATCCCCTGGCACCCTGCAGCACACAGAGAAACAGCAAGTAGGCCCCCGTCGACTATGTGCCCAGAGGGGGCCCTTCCCACACATCACCAATCTCACAACCAACCCATGCACATGTGCCAAACCCAGCAAAGCGGCGTGTCTGTGAGCCACACTGACAATGCAAGTGACACTGCATGACGAATAGCATGGCTGCAGTCAATATACCATGACATGTTGCATGCAACGACACTGAGTTGGCTGAGTGTGGACCACATCCGTAAAGGAGCAGGTCACACTCTGACACAACTAAATACCAAAACAATTTCAAAAAGGAGGGTCCTAGGGAAAATTTAAAGACCTGCAAAGGATTCGATCCCCAACCATTAACAGATAAAGACAATAGAAAATCCTTGGGTCTATAAAATAGAAAAAACAATGATTAAGCCATAGACTATTCCACACAGAAGAAACTGTGGGAGATTCCCTTTAAAGGACGAAATCCCTCACTCACCATGAGGTGACATGCTTCATCATATGGGATTCTCCTCTCAAAGGAAAAACCTAGTTCCTTCGAGGGCTACAACCCCCTCTATGAGAGGGAGGAGCTCAGGGATGTTTTTAAATGTCTGATATTGAGGATATTCTAAATCCACATAGATGAGTAAATTAGTGTGAACGAGGACGCAGCGCAAAACAAGAAAAATAGTGTGGAGAAAAGTGAAGATAAAACTAGCTAGGGTGCGTCATGTGTGAATTTTATTAAAGGGCACCCTCTGCTAGGATTAAAAACAATAGTGCAACAGCGACATAAATGTAAGTCGCAATAATGTATGATGAATTAATGGTCATTAATGGTCGACATGTTTCAGCCTATATGCCCCCATAATCGGGCAAGGCTTTCTTCAGGACCTAAACAATGCTGCTGCCAGTGCTCAAGTGAAAATACAAATAAAGGATACAAGAACTGAATGTGCAGTTGGCAGGGTATGCCCAGACGTGGGTCCCTTGCTCACTTTGCCACTGGATTCAAGATAGCCTGGCTGATGACGGCTGTAAGCCAGAAACCGGTCCCAGGATGCTTGTTTCCGGTCCAGGGAAGACATGGCTTGGCAGTTCGGGCTGGACTGTTCCCATGAGGCACAGGGTCAGACTGATTTGCATATGGCCATGTCTGAACTGGGGTGGCGGAGTGAGCTAAAGAATGATGATGGATTAAACCCAGATCAGTTGACTGGGGGTGAGTGCTTGCAATGTTCAACACTCCGTCCATCATCCCCTTTGGTTTTGCTGTGTTCGCCCTAAGTTGGCAGGGTATGCCCAGACGTGGGTCCCTTGCTCACTTTGCCACTGTATTCAAGATAGCCTGGCTGATGACGGCGGTAAGCCATAAACCGGTCCCAGGATGCTTGTTTCCGGTCCAGGGAAGACATGGCTTGGCAGTTCGGGCTGGACTGTTCCCATGAGGCACAGGGTCAGACTGATTTGCATATGGCCATGTCTGAACTGGGGTGGCGGAGTGAGCTAAAGAATGATGATGGATTAAACCCAGATCAGTTGACTGGGGGTGAGTGCTTGCAATGTTCAACACTCCGTCCATCATCCCCTTTGGTTTTGCTATGTTCTCCCAAAATGCAGCACACACACATAACATTCAGAGCACATCAACATTGACAACAATGTGGTACAAACTGCAACAAGTTCACAATGGAACAGAGGACACAACTGGTGCCGCTTGTGTGTAGAAACTGGCCAATCACATTTGGCATTGCAGGGAAATGTGAGATGATAATGTACAAGTACAAACACACATACGTGATGTTGTCGAAATGTCCACTGTCCCGCATCAAATAGGCAGCTCCTCCCAAACAGTCACAATGTACATTGTCATGTAGTCTGTATGTAAATTTGTACAATGTGTCAACATACATGTGAACACAATGTTAAACTGCAACTCCCCTTCACATTGCAGAGGGAGAATCAACACCTCCTGCAGAGCAGACACAACAACTCTTCACTGATGAAGAAGAGGACCTCCATACCTTCGACTCCGATGCCCTCCAAGAGCTCATGGAGAGCTTTGGCACCTCACCTCCAGGAGCAGGGCAGCCCTGCTGCATCAAGGAGACCTCACCCCCTGCACAGACCACACAGCAGGAAGCACCCACCACCACGGCTGACTCCCAGGACCCCCACGAACAACACATGGCGTTCCAACGCCGGGTGTTAGGGTGCCAGGAGAAGATGGCTAATCAGGTGTGGGTGGGGTTCAACCTCATGGCAGCCAAACTAGATGCCATACGTGGGTGTCTAAAGCCCATCAGGGACCACTTACAGTCCCTAATGGACACCCACAGTCCGCTCCATGCTCTCCAATGATCCATGGCTAACATCGCTGGAGTCCTGACTCTGAGACAAGAACAACTGTCTAGTCAGAGTGGCTCCAGCGATGTCAGCCGGGAGTTGGAACACATGCGGAGGATCATGGAGAACAGGGAGCGGATGCAGGTGGAAAGAATGGCTGCCACGGCTGCACACCAGCGAGATGTAGCTGGGATCTTCCATGCCCTGCAGACCCTCATCATGGCATTGCTGCCACAAGGTCTGGCGCCGATGAATGCTGCTGCTGCTTCTACATCCACATCTCCGCCCCCTGATGTGTCAGTGCCTCACAGTGCGGCAGACAATCCACCTCCGGCTCCTGATGTGTCACTGCCACACAGTTCGGCAGACAATCCACCCCCGGCCCCTGATGTGTCACTGCCACACAGTGCGGCAGACATACCACCTCCGGCCCCTGATGTGTCAGTGCCACACAGATCTGCTGACAAAACACCACCACCCACATGTGAGGCACATGAAACATTAGAGGACGAAGATGCGGATGATTCTGCCTTAGTGGTAAGAAGGAAGCAGTAGCATTCATCTCCGCCATATGTCCTGTTTCTGCTTGGTTCTGCCCTCTGCATCATCACCTTCCACTGTCCCCCGATACACTCTGCGACACTCACCTTGGACCTCGACATGGACTGCCATATTCTGTTTGGTTACCAATGACACAGCCATCAGACTGCGGAATGAAATTTTGGGAATACCTTTGACACTATGGGAACGCACTGTTTTACTCCACATTATACCTCTTTCCATGCCATGCCTTTTCTCTATTGATCTCATCCTGTGGACTACTTTGCAATTTCTTTCTCTTTCCCCACATTTTTATTTGCGCTTTTCCCCTTTTTTTTGCTCTTTTTTCTGATTACTTATAATTTCCACAATTTTATCTGGCCCTTTCTCTTCCCACCATCTCTAATTGCACCGGATTGTCTCAATATTGCTGTCACGGGTGAGCCTTTTTTCATATCTGCTCTAATTTACCTATATGAATATGGTTTTCATCTTTGTTATTGTATCATTTGATGTGACGTTATGCATGTACAGCCCTGAGGAAGCCCCATGGCCGGACGGCCTGTGTAAGGGGGTGAAACACATGTTGGCTGTTTTTTGTTTTTTGTAATATCTGACTCGGAATACTCGAACGAGTCAAGAGTTGCATACCTTACTACTGAGTATTAAACAATTGGAATTGTTTCCAAAAGTAAAGAGAGTGAAGATCTTTACTTGTTTTAGCACACCGTCAAGCCTAGTTTTAACAATGTGGAAGGGGTCTTCCATTGCTATGAACAAGTGAACTAAAACTATAAGGCTCTATTATCGCAGGAGTACTGAGGAGTGGGGCCCATTATCCCCTATTTCCTAATCCCTATCCCAGTCTACATGATTCAGGTATAATGCCGGGGCTTGTGCAAGCACCCGTTCTGCGTCATACGCTTGTTTGAAAACTTCAGGAGCAAGAGCAGAGAAGGAAGGTATAATTGCATCTTCCCCTTGTGGGACTTTTCTAACAAACTCAGGTGACCAAACCAATCCAGCCAAGAGAATATCATTGATGGTTGTTACATTGCCCCAAAATATTACTTTAATAGTACGCGGTATGCCATCCTTAAATTGAATGATTAAATGATAATGTCTGTCAGGAGTGCTAACCCGCTGATATGGTGTTTCAACTTGAATAAATTAATTAGTTGCTCTTGAAGCCAGAAACTCTTGAAGATTCCGGAAAACTATTGTGACCTCTGCTGCTCTGTCTAGCAGTGGTGTGCACATCTTGTTCTGAAGGAGTGTTTTCAACAAGTGTGGCATGTTTAGTGGAAATACCTGCCACTTTCTTCTTTTTGAAATTGGGTTTTTGTTGTGGAAGTTTCTCTTCCTTTTTTATGATGATCTCAGATGAGCATTGTGAGTTCTTTCATGGTTTCACAAACCCTTCGTGCCTGCGTTCAGGTTGTACTCCTCTCTCCGAGCATTTGTGGGGTGAGTCCTGAAAGGAATGAGAAGGATGTGTATCAGTGTAATGATACCTATAAGGCTGTTTTGAAGTGTATCACAGTTATATAAATGATAACGTCTTTCAGTGGACCCTAAAATTATCTTGACCTACAGATGCATAGGTTTCAGCACTAATTCTTGGTAATTTGTGCTCTTGGTACACCAAGGGACACTCGTAAGGCATTGGCGTACTGCCAGTGCTGCTGCCTGGCCTTTATTTTACTTAAAATAATGGAGGAAACTGTGGCTAAGTTGTCACTTTATTTCATCCCCAAATCCAGGGCAGGGGCAGCCCCTTAATCATTTTTAATCTGTTTTAGCACCTCAGGCAAAACAGCAATGGATGGTGTACTACGTGTTATGGTATATATGGCAATAACAACTGTGCCTTAAGTGGAACAGTCCTCTATTAGCTGAACAATTCCAAGTGTGTAGACACATTGTGAGCATTCTGTATTTGTCTTGGGCTCAGGTATTGGGAAGCACTGCTTCAAGATGGTTTGTTTTCTGCGCAATCCAAAACAGACTTTCCTCCCATCTGGTGGGAAGTTTACCAATAATTGCTTTAATGGTGACTGGGCTAATTGCAGGTACAGCTAACTGTGACTGCACACCTTGAAGAGCCCTTGCTGGGGTAGCTGCTATTGTACACATTACGAACTGCATTAGATGTCTATATATACTAATTAGTCCTGTGTAGCGAGCATGCCACATTTAATGGTGCTAAATTTGGGTATGGTGTAAGCTGGCTAGGAATGGCCAGGTCACTCCATCATGGCTGAAGGGATCCAATCTTACATTGTTTAGTGGATGTGGTAGGGCACCTTAGAACCAATTTTGATGTTCCTGAAATGTTAATAGTATTTCTACATCTTCATAAGCTCTATATTGACCTGGTAATGTAGCTGGAGTATGAGTTTGAAATGCCAGTGAAGTGGCATTGACTGCAGGAAAGTGAAACCATGAATAAAATACCTCGAATTTATATGCTTCGTGGGCCTCAACCACAAAGTTAACATCTCCACCTCCAACAGGGAGCCCCTGTTGCAGTAATAGTGACGTAACATCATGTCTACAGGTAACGGGAATGATAACTGCTAGCACCATATTTAATGAATGGAATTCAAAGAAAGGAAAAAACTATAGTGAGGTAACCCTTTTAAAGGTTCCAGCTTGAACAACCTTCAGACTAAAATAGGGGTTTCCTATTAGGTTGAGGAGGATTAATTCCTAACCCCACAGACGTCTCCGTATAAGCAAAAAGGAGACCTTGGGCACACACAAGAACTACTCAGGAGACCCATTAAATAAGACCTGACCTAAAACCCTGGTGGTGCTATGTTACAAGGTGCCTATGAATTAAGTAAGATTGTGTATCTGGAAAGCATGAACTTCAGAATATGGGGATTGAGGTCACACATATCATCAGAAAATATTGCCTGAATTCCTAGCCAGCTCACCTTACCCTATCTGAACCCATAACCTTACTAGTGTACCAGACAGTATTAGCAACCTCGAACATGACCACTTTTATTCCCCAAGGAAATCGTGGAAACAGATCTACCCTTCTGTTGTTATTTCTGCATGCCCAAGTTAAACACAGGAAAGATACGAATATGGCTTTTCAAACATTTATTGAAAAATTGTATTCTTGTGTAGAAAGTGTGAGCTGCAATTATTAGACAAATGAAGCAAATCATTTAATCCCGCATTACAAAAATGGTGAAAAAGATAAACAGTTTACCCATAATAATGTTAATATGTAATTATACTCCTATATAATTCTACCTATTCTATTAAGAGTATAGTGGGAGTACCCTCTGCAAGATCCACTGGGATAGCCTAATTTCTCATACCTGAGTATGATGGACCAGGAAGCCATTCTGATGTACAGCAGGCCACCGTCTTTTGCAGGATAGAGGTCAGAATCACCAGGGCTGCATCTCAGTCACAGTATATAGTGTTCCGGGACAATCACAGCAGAAGTGCTTCTCTGTCCAAAGGTAGCACAGATGCTGTTGATATAATAAAAGCACTGTTCCAATCGCACTGTCAAAGGTGCAGAGCTGATGCAATGGCTCGTCTGGAGCCTTAGAGCTGTATCAGACTGGATACCCAAATAAAAAGGGCATCCCTTTCTATTTGCCTAGCTTTAGACAGAGTCTAACAACATGATAATAATACTTACTAAGAAATCAACTACATGCATAGTAGCTTCTCAGTAGATTATCATGTGAGAGTAAAACATGTAAAAGGTCACCATTAGAAAAAGATATCAAGCTAAAACGTGAAGCTAATATGGAGAAGGAATGCAGATATGCTTTATTGTAAGACACAATCTGATGCGTATAATGAGCGACTTCCACCACAGTGTCGCCCCAAGGGCTTTTGGGGATTATACCAGCAATATCTGATTCAGAAAGAGACAGGGGAGCCAGAAGGAGAAAGCACCTGAACTGGACATTCAATGGAAATTGCATAACTGCTATGCACTTATTTGTTTATACAGCAACAAATGTTAACTATTAAGGCCTAAATACCTTGAACTCTGAGGGTTCTGCTTGTTTAATTTGTGAACTGTTCACAGGCAATCCAATATAATATTCACTGTCTTTAATATGTATGGTATAGGCAACTCACGACCAAGTGATGTAGTAACACGTCCGAATATGAGGAAGGTTTGTCTCGCCCTGTTAGTTGTTTGTATATGAATCTATTTTTTGTATGTCAGCTATAGTGGAACACTTGCTGTGATATTACAGACTATTCTTTGTAAAATGCAAAAAACAAATAATAATAATTAAAAAAACTAAATCGAGACTTGGGCAGGCCCTGATATACTTTACAAAAACTCCTTTTTGATAGCTGCCCAGTTCTGCTCTCTGGGTAATACTTTCCCACAAATATAGGTTACCGGACACTCTCTACCGTTGACATCCAGTTGAGCAAACCTCAAACTCCTTTGTCAGAGGCATCCATCTGTACAAAGAAAGGCTGACTGTAGTCAGGTGCTTTCAGTACATGTAAGGTGCATTGTACCTTCTTCAGTTGCTCGAATGCTTTCTGATACTCTTTAGTCCATATTACTTTCCTGGGCTCCTTCTGAGAGGTCAAAGCAATCACTGGTGCAACTATACTTCCATAGTGCGCCACAAAATTTGTGTAATACCTGGTGAGTCCAAACAAGGCCCTCACTTCAGCCTGGGTAGAAGGCACTTCCCACCCCATCCCTGACTGAATTTTGGTATCCAACAGGCATATCTACCATGCCCCACCTCATGCCCAAGGTACATTACAGAAGACAGCCCCACCTGATGCTTAGTTGACCTGATGGTCAGTTTTGCTTCCTGTATCCTAACCAACATCTGCTTGAGGTGTCTCAGATGGTCCTTCAATGAATTGCTCAACACCGCAATATTATCAAGGTAGACCACACAGAACGTTTCCAGCCCTGCGAGAACATGGTTCACCAGGTGCTGAAAAGTGGCAGGCGCATTCTTTAACCCAAAGAGTATCACCCTAAACTGATACAGCCCCTCTGTGGTGGAAAATTATGTCTTTTCCTAGGCATTTGGTGCAAAAGTGATCTGCCAAAATCCACTGGTCAAACCTAAGGTGCTCAAGTCCTTTCAGCATCTAACTGCTCCACAAGCTCATCCACTCTTGGGATATAACAGGCATCGGTTTTGTTTATCTTGGTAAAGGGCTCAGTAGTCCATACAGAACCGCAAGTGTGTAGACCCTTGCTTTGGTAGTAGAACCACAGGACTAGACCAAGGACTACAGGATCTGTCAATGAACTCCAAGTCAGATATCTTGGTAACTTCCTCCTTAATGCATCCATAAACCTGGTAAGACATCATGTATATTCTGCCCTTTTCTGGCAGACTGTACCTGTGTCTATGTTATGCACGCAGACAGGTGTCAACTCTGAAGTCAGTGAGAAGAGGTTGGCAAACCATCCCAACACCTCTCTATACTCTCTCTGCTGCTCAGGCGTTAACTCAGGGGCTAACTGAACCCCTTACACAGTGCCTTACATCAAGTCACTATGCAGCAATTCAGAAATAGGCTGACTGTCTTCCTCAAATTCCTCTGCAATGGCGATGACATTCACTGTGTAGATTCTCCAGAGGTAAGTCTTCAGCCGGTTCACATGGAACACTGTCTTGGGTTCCCTTGTGACACCTGTGTCCACCAAGTAGTTTATCTCAGACACCTTCTGAACTTCTTTGTATGACCTACACCATTTTTCCTCCAAAGCCCTTGAACAAATAGACTTTAGCGCCAAAACCTCCTGACCTTCCAGTCACTATAGCTTTCTGGTTGTACCATTCCTCCATAAGCACTTGGCAAGCTTGAAGGTGTTTCTTTGCCTGACTCATGTATTGCATCATCAACTTCCTGGGGCTATTCATATAGTCTGAGGTTCCGTCCCCCCCTTCTCTGACTAAGATGAGTGGACCTTGCACCGGGTGCCCATAAAGAAGTTCAAAGGGATTGGCCCCTACTCGCTTCTGGAGATTCACTTTGTAGACAAACAAGAGACATGGCAGGAGAAGACTTCCTCCTGAGGAAGTCTTCTCAGGCAGAGGTCCTATTATGCACGTCAGTGGTTTGTTAAACTGATCCACCAAACCATTGGTTTGTAGGTAGAATGCTGTGGAGAAGTGGTATGTCACTCCAGCTTGCTCCCATATCTTTTTCATGTAAGAAGAGATGAATTTACTATCCTTGCAAATCCAAATCTAAAAACGTTCCCCAGAAGAGCTGTTGCTACAACCTTTACAGTCATGCCCCTCAGAGGTACATCTTCAGGGTATCTGGTGGTGGCGTGATCCACCATAACCAAGATATAATTGTTGCCTTATGGGGAGTTGAGTAGACCAACTATGTCTGTTCCCTCCAGTACAAATGGAACACCTACAACTGGTAGAGGCACTAAAGGTGCTTTAGTCCTTCCCCACCATATGACACTTTTGGCAAGCTTGATAGGTTCTACGGAACCTCTCTGTATCTCTGCACATTCCTGGCCAGTAGAACAGAGGGTTCAACCTTTCTTGGGTTTCTCTAATCCCCAAGGGCACTTCACGGGCCAGTGACAACAGGAAACTTCTCTGCACTAATGGAACAACTAGCCACTTGCTAGTTCCTGGCTCAGGATTTACTGGTTCACTATAAAGTAGATGACCCTTCCAGCCAACATATTGTTTTCTGACTAGTCCTTTGTTGACCTATGCATCAATCAATCCACTCAGAATTGTAGAGTGCAGCTATTCATCTGTGAGGGTATTCAGGCGCTAGGTTCTTGCTTGGATCAGTTGAAGAGCCAGGTCTTGAGTCACTTTTTGAATTGCATTAGGGAGAATGATGTACGGAGGTGAAGGGGATGGTCATTCCAGGACTTGGTGACGAAGTAAGAGAAGGATCATCCTCCACTGTAGGTCTGGCGGATGTGGGGAGTGTGTGCGAGGCTGAAGGGGGTATAGGGAGGCAGAGTATAGGTGTCTAGAGGGTTGGTGGAAGTTCAGTTGATAGTTGATGTATGCTGGTCCTAGGCCATTGAGGGGCTTGGAGGCATGTGTCAGCATCTTGATTTGGCATCTTTTCTGGATGGGGAGCCAGTGGAGGTTCCTGAGGTGGGGGGTGATGTGGCTCCAATCTGGGAAGGTCGAGTATGAGTCTAGCAGGTGAGTTTTGTATCGTCTGGAGTCTCTCCAGAAGTTGGGTGTCCTATGTTTCCTTCCAAATGACCTCAAGCATAGGGCACTCCTCCTGTGCATTGTGGAAATCTTCCCAGGTAGGCCCCCTGCAGCTAACAAACCCTGCAGCTCTGAAAGCAACCCAGACTCCAGCAGTTGATCCACTTTCAGAGCCTCATCCTTCCCTTCATTTGGACCCGAAGCGCCGAACTTCATGGCTCCTGGCTTTCCGATGTCTGTTCTTTCCTGTAAGTTGCCTTGTCCCTACAAATCAGAGATGATCCCAGTCCCACTCTGAGACTGATGTGTAGCCTGTACCTAATTAACACAGCTGACATTATCCAAGCCATAAAGGTTTATCTTCCAGGCACCAAGCAAGGGGCAATCAAATCATTACACATGCGACATCCAGCTCCTTGCTTTTACCTTACCCGATGAAAATCATGGACACCTTGCCATTGAACTCAATCTCAACACTGGCAAGCAGACACTCCATGCTCTCTCCACTGGCTACCAATCCTGTATCTTTGGCTCCAGGGACTATCACCTCAGTCTCAAAGTATTTTCTCTCAACCACAGTGCAGAAGGCTTCAGCATTCCTCAGGGCAGGCACTTTTGTCCCACTGATACTTAGGGCCTAATTTACAATGAATTGGCGTGGGGCGGCACCGCAAGTCTTTTTGCTATTCTGCCGTACCCCAATTTGAAAGACCAGGAATATACCGTATTTACAAGATATTGTGCATTCCTGTCCTTTCAGCCAGGGCCGGCACACAATTTGCAGCCTAGCGTCAATGCAGGCACCCTTGTACCATGGTTCAATGGTGTCTGCGTTGTTGGCAGGATTGTTTTTGTGCAGGAAGGGACATTTTCACACACAAAAACAATGCATGGAGGCTTTTTCCTCATTTGATGTGTGCTGCAGAATGTAGTACACATGGAAAGAGGAAAAATTAGGGGAAATGAAAACATTCCTCCTCATTATCCCAGCTCTAGGGAGGAGAAAGGTTTTGGCATTTCCCCAGGTTTATGTGATTTTGTATATCTGGGGCAGCGTCAAAATCAATGGGTGTTGTGTGGGAACACCCACTGCAATGCCCATGGAACACCATCTTGAAGCAGAATAAGTCAACGCAGCACTTTGCGCTGCTTTGCCTTACTCCATATCTCCATATCTATGAGGCCATGCAAGCCACACAGGGTGGCTTTGCATCGCCTCATAGATATGATTGAGAGACCTGCGCCACTGAAGCGTAAAAAAAAAAAAGTGGTGCTCCAGCTGTGCAGGCCTCTTGTAAATAACCCCCTAACTTCCTGCTCAAATCCCATTCTGTTAGGATAAATGTGATTCAGTGCATCTGGGTGTCTCTCCCAAATGTCCACAGCTACTATGTTAAGCGCAACAAATCCCTCTCGGATACTTTCGCCCACATGTAACATGCTTGCTATTACCAGTGTCACTGGGTCTGGTTCTTTCCACTGACAATCTCTTTTAAAGTGTCCCACCTGGTGGCATTTGAAGCAAGTCACGACCTTGGAAGGACTTGCTGACCTTCACTACTCCCGATTCTCCTTTCCGGATACACCATTACCATTCCCATGTTTCCTAGGCATTTCTCGAGTCCCATGTGAATTACCCTGGCCTTTCCCTCCTGATAGGAACCAGTCTTTGGAGAGTTCTTCTCCTCCTTTAGCTTAGGACTGTGCTGCTCTAGTCTCACGACTGTGTCTGGGGCTAGGCATCAGGGTAGGCGCAGGCATATGGTCCTCTCTTCTTTCTATTGTGGCATGACTGGGAAATGCGTGTTGGAGGGGCTACATTTCCCAGCTTCCGTGGGGGCAGGCACAGGAGGAGGCAAAGGAAGCCAGCTGTTGCGGAAAGGAAAGGCGGTACATAGCCTGTCCGCTCCGTGCTTTTCGTTCCTGTTTGGTGCTTCCCCACCTGCCGTCCTGTGATTCTTGGCTTTGGATTTGCCTGCTGGTAACTCTTCGAGTCAGTTTCTTACTGTGCGCCGGCCTGACGGCACACTCTCTCACCACGACTCCGGTCTCTCTGTGGAGTCCCTTCCTTTCTTGCATCTGCGGTTTCCAGGAAGGAGCTGGTTTGTTGTCCGGTGCCTGGGAGCTGCGTGGGGAAAATAACCTTTCCCAAGCCTTTGTCCTTTTCGAGCCACAGTGCTCCTTTGACGGAATCAAGGAGCAGGTTTTTGTTTATTCAGTCCAGAGGCGATGCGGGAATCGGATCGCTCCCGAACTTGTCTGCCGCAACTTGCACCTCTCCTGTGTAGGAACACGGAGCTCCTCCACGTACTGTCAGATAAGTGTTTCGGGGTGTGCTAGTTCCGTGGCATACTTGTTCTTGTGACTTGTGCTATGTTCTTGATGTTTCTTGCTTGCTGTACCTGGGATCCTGTTTGGAACTTTGTTTGACTTGAATTGAGAACAGCACAGAGCTGCTGGTTCCTCCTTTGTCTGTGGCCAAGTGCAGGCATTCAGACACTGTGTTTCTGAGAGCTGCCTAGTGGATGCTGGGGGATGTGAGTTTTGCTGGATCTTAGGATACAGTGCATTACGTAGGGGAAGGAATGTATGTATGATTGTTCTCTCATTCCTTTCTCGTCTCTTGCACAGAGGGTCCGTCATAGAGTCGATGTTCATTGATGTTCTGATTGGTGCATCCTCCATCCAGCGTCGTTTATTGTTTTCTCCCATTCCCTTTTACCCAGCACACTTCTCACGGGGCAGTGAGATATGTACCTTTGCTCCCTGTGTGGCAGTGTAAAGGGGAAGTGGGAAATTATCTGCTTTCCGTCATCCCCGCTGGGTGTTATCAACAGGTCAGTGGCGCCTCTGTCTTCAGGTTCAGACATCTAGTCCTTTGTGAACCCTGTTGGCCAACTAGCTATCAGCTAACTTTACAAGTTTTGTTGGATCCCTCTGTATCAGATCAGACAGGTACGGCCTAAGTGGGTTACAGCAATCCTCTATGACTCACTCTGCTACCATCAACTGGTCAAGGGACTAATGATCCTTAGCCTCCATCCATCTTGCCCACTAGTTCCAATCATGCAATACAACATGATTCCAAGTCTCAAACGGAACACCATCCACTCTCTTGCAGTCATGGCCTCTTCAAGCATTGAGCTGGCTTCAGCTCAAACTGCCTAATGCTGGCTTCCTTCATTCGCTCATAGACCATGTGGCCTGCCACATGCATTCTCCCAATGACAGCTGTCCATTCCAATGGCATGCTCCCCATTAAGGCAGCTGCCTTAGACACCTCATTTGACACTTGTGCCTTGTAAGCAACTTCAAAGCTCACAACCCATTCCAAAATATCCTGACCTTTCACATACACATACGCAAGATCTTTTAGAACCTTTGCCACAACCTGGCCTGAAGTGGATGTAAAGTCACTAATCCTAGATGGAGTTGTAATTGCTGCCATCCTAAGTTTCTCTCTATGAATGGCCATATTTTCACTTTCCAGCTCCCATTCCTTTTCTTTCTGTTTCTCCTCCCACTCTCTCTGTTTCTTATCCTTTTCTCTCCCTTTCTCTCTGTTTCTCCTCTCTCTCTAGCTCTCTCTCAATTTCTTCCTCAGCCTTCTGAACTGTCAACTGCAGCTTAGCGTCTCTGCTAGACTCAACCCACCTAAGGGATTTACTCCTGGAACTGGTCACAGTGGTACCTTAGACATTCAAGGTGGTTTGCACACCTGAGATATTCTAGAAACTAAAGGTGTTGAGTGTTTTGGTGAACTCTGGAACAGGCATTAGGGGACACACTCAGCGTGTGTCTGGGATAGATCTGTACTAGGGAGCCTAGAGCCTTATGCCACAGTGCTCTCTTCCTGGGTACCTACCAAGGTTCCCTCCCCAGAGTCAACTACAGCCCCATCCCATTCACCCACTGTCTAACACTGTTACCTAATGAAATTAACAAGGACCTCTCGGTCCTTACTCCTGGGACTTCTCCATCCTCTGACATTACATAAATCCTTTATCTGATCTATGGACATGATGCTGAGGTCAATTCCCAAAACTGTGTTGTCTACTGTCTATGCGTGTCACCTTTGTGTGTGTGTGGAAGAAAAACACTGGACTTATTGCACTACTGGCACAAATTAGAAATAGCCAATGCCACCTCTGTAGCCAGGCTCCTAAATGTTAGGCATCCCACCACTGCCACCAATTGTCAGAACCCTTTTCAGAGGACCAGGAGGCACACAGAGGTTGCTGGACTCAACTGTGGTAGTTGAGGCTTTTTACTCCTGATGTCCCGGGACCTTACCTACTATGGATCCAAATTAAATGGGCCAAGTACCCGTTCTGCACTTAACTCTCAGTGGTAGCTGTGGATGAGTAGTCAAAGGCTCCATCGGGGGGAAGTTTGGATCCAGGTTAGTGAACTCAACTTATAACTCAAAGAGTGCACAGCAGTATCAGTAAATCAATGTCTAGTTAAATACTTATTCTTATAATAAAGAGAAGTATTTTATTTCTAACTTTACTCATCCAAAGGCAGGTTATGACATTTATAGACAACAACTGATTTTCCCCTTGAGGTCTGGGCTCTAATGTTTCACTCTCAAATCCCTGTCCCACCTGCTCCTTGTAATATGGTCAGATTTATTTGCCATTTACTGGTGGCCACATCCAGGGAATGCTCACTAGTAGGTCTTAACTCAAGAGTACACTCAGACTCTTAGAAAATTGTCAAAAGTGTATTGATGCCACAGCGCTCTTAGCAGCAAATCCCCTGGGGCCTGGAAGGACTGCTACCACCAGCAGAGAGGAAGAGTGCAGAATCTCAGTGGGTGCCCCGTCCATGGGTGTTCAAAAGGCTCCAGTCCTGCTCAGTGAGTCCGCTGCATGTGGGAGGTCCAGCAGCATTCATAAAGTGCAGACTCGCCTCAGACCCTATCTGGTGGTCTCCAGCAACAATGGGGGTATTTCCATGCTCCTCTGCACGGTACGTTCTATGCTCCCCAAAAGAGGGAGTGATTCCAATTCTCCTGATCTGGGTCCCAGTGATGTGGCAGTATGTCCACAGCATCCTCACTCAGTCCACGGGATTAGGTCAACTGCAGTCCTTTGTTGACGTTTGGGTCATCATGACATCACAGTTGTCAGGCTTTAGCCCTATCCTCACAGCACAGTTATTTCCAGCAGCCCCTCCTGTCATACAGGGTTGCAGCTGCACTACCTCCCAGGCGCTGGCCCTACAGCCCCTCCTGGCACATAGAGTCACGGTTACAATCTCACCCAGGGTTTGGCCCTCATTATATGACAGTCACTTCCACAAAGATCTCTCCTGCTATACAGGGTAGCTGCAGTGGTACTGCACTAGCTTTGCTCTCACCGCACAGCACACTTTTCATGGCTATCTTCACAGCGGTTCTCTCCTGCCAAATGGGGAAGGACGAGATTGGTGCATTGGCCATCTTTTCACACCTCGCACTGGGAGACTGGGAGACAGGGCTTCCTATTGGACCTCAATCCCCCAATGCTTTCCTCTTTCCCACAGGCTTACAGGTCTTGGCAAGCAGGCAAGCACAAGTGCTCCAGGCTCCAGAGAAGGTGGTTTCCCTCTGTGATGTCCCATCACCCAGCAGGGAGATTTTCAGGCCTTGGCCCCCAGTCCTGGTAACAGGCAGAAGTCTTGCAGAGTTTTCCCTCCTTGATCAGCCCATCTGGCTGCTTGGTGGATGAAATTTTTTGGGGCCTCAACTTCCCATTTCCAGACACCAAATGAGATTTAGGCTCTGGGTCTTTGAAGTTTTATGTTGGGGTTCTGCTTCTTTTGGAGTACATGCTTCTTTTCTCCCTCTTCCTCTTGAAAAGCCATCTTTCACAGTAGGAGAGACCCCGAAGCTGATAGTTTCACAACACAGACCATGTGAGCAACCAGAGTTAACACCTGGATGTCAGCCACAGTGATATGTGCATCAGAAGGTTAATCCTGGGATGCCAACCGTATTCTTTATGATTCGCTTCTCAGCTCCATATCTGTCCTAAGATGTAGCCAGGCCCCTTCAGTGTGATCTTTCACTGAATCAAAAAGCAACATTTGAAGTTGCAGGGGGGAGTATCTCGCTCCCTACTCCAGTTTGTCCCATCCAGCTCACAGGAATGCATAAACGCACAAATCTGTCTAGGGGATTCCCCTACCTCTTCATGCCTTCACCACGCAAACCTGGGATTTCTAAAATAGACAGGGTCCTGCA
The DNA here is from genome assembly GCA_963921515.1 of Calotriton arnoldi. Taxonomy (NCBI): domain Eukaryota; kingdom Metazoa; phylum Chordata; class Amphibia; order Caudata; family Salamandridae; genus Calotriton; species Calotriton arnoldi. The sequence continues at coordinate 85,189 of CAWUFW010018532.1, forward strand.
TGTAATGTATCATTACAGGCACGCTTACTCTCAGTGTATGCACACCCACTATCCAGTACTGCTACCACACATATATTCAGCACACACATTCACTCTGCGCACACTGATCGGTACTGAACCCTTTCTGCATTGTGCCACTTTCAAGCACACATTCAACCAGCACACACATTCACCATGCACGCGATGCACAACACCATACCCTTCATGTATTGTACTCCTCCCTGGTACAAATACTCCCAGTGCATGCACTCATCATGTACTACATCCCTCATGTACTGTACTCCCCAGGTACACATACACCCCTGTACATGCATACACCATGCACTCATTGCACAGCACTGCTCTATCCATTTACTGTACGCTTCCTAGGCACACATACAACTAGTGCAAAGTCACCACTCCTGCACTGCGCAGCACTTCATATCTAACTGAAGTAGGTCAAAGGTAACTTAAGAACACAGCAGCAGAACTTTGAAAAAGTGAGTAAGCCTGTAGGCCTCACTTCAGTGACACAGGTTAAAAGGGACTTGTCCACTCCTACTGATCACTACACCTTATGATGCCACCACTGAGCACATGATATTTAACTCCTGGTAAGGCAGTAGCCTTCTGCCAGTATGTGGGTTGCACTTTAGGTGCCCCTTCTGGTCCAACAAGACCCCAGTCGGGGAGTCAGGTCTATCTCATGGCGCACACATATAATCAATATTTGCCTATGACAACAAAAATCAACATTAGGGATACAGACATCAATACAGTCGGGCACTCAGGTCCGGCATACACGTCCATTCCCATGCTGGGGACTTTTCCTCCCCAACACAAGGGTGAGACAAAAATCCCAAGATTATGCTAATTATTTCAGTGTAATTAAAATTTTGCCCTGGCCTACTTACAACCCTAGCACGTTTTGGGTAGTTCCAAGCCCTGTGCTGTAGTAAATCTCTAACCATTTCCAGAATGGAAAGGAGACAGAGAAGAATTTTTAAATGCTTAATGCTCCCAAATGTCCATGATTGAGGTGTTCATAAACTTCCAAGGTAAACCACCCCTTGGAATGTCGACTTCTCACCCTTGAGTGGGATTTATGGTTGTGAAGATCTCTGTAAATCGGTTTGATCCTCTCAATGATCTTTTTGTGAATTCCTGGCAGATATAAAATGTTAAATTTAGTCATAAATCTTCATTTACCAACTTTACCTTTTTGTGTAGGCAACTCGTACACTGGCATCTATAAAAGGTGACCAGATGACGCCCATGCCCCAGCTCTCTTTATCCCAGCACCCCTTGGGTACCATCACCACAGCAGCAGAATGTTCCAGGAGGTGACACAGAAAAAACAGACACCACACCTTGCCACACACATTAATTTGTCCAAATAACTTAACTTGCATTTCTTGCTTAAATGCTCAAATCTGACTTTGTATGTGGTTGCACATAGCTTTATTTTTTGGATCCATGTGTTGATATATCTATGTATATACATATACCACACCCTGCGCCCAGCCACCATTATGCTGATTATAGGCATGCACAGTGGTGGTTGGCTGCCAAACCCACTACTGCACATGGCTTAAGGCTGTGTGTAGGGGGGTATTGGGGGCCAGCGTGAGGTAGGGGCCTGCATGGAGTTGAGACTGTGGCTAGCCCACTAGTGTACACCGCCAAAGGCCATGCACAGCACAGTGTTTGGTACCCACATGGAGTTGGTCACAGAGCCTCGTCTGAAAATCGACAAATATGCAAGAAATATACATAAAACAAATGGGAGAACAACACAAAACAGTATTAGTATATCTGTTATCTTTGCTGATCCGTTTATTGTATCAAACACGATTCCTGATGAAAAAAATACTTTTGATCTATGGTCCCTCGCTGTTTGACAGACAGACATATCTCCCATGGTACCCCCGTTTTAATGACCTGCCTATCGTCCACAACACAAGCGCCCCAAAATGCAATGTGGAGACATTAGCAATAGTGATATCTGCTGTAAATTGGCCCAGGCTCAACTGCAATCTAGGAAACCTACCAAACCCAATTTTTTTTTAACACAGGGCCCCCATGGGCATTCAGGGAGGCGTGTCTTGCTTAGATTCCATGGTGGTTTTTTACCCGCAATTCCCTGCAAACCTCAAATTTTGCCAAAAATCACACATTTCCCTTGCATTTCTATGACATAAAATTCTGAATCCACATGGATCCACAAAATTCCTGTCACCCAGCATACCCCTACTTGTCCTGATAAAAACCATATCCCACATGTGTGACTGGGTGTAGAGTCCGCAACAGGAATGGATCAAAGAAGAGTTAATGGGAATCATCCCACAGGGAGGGAGCATGGCCCTGTGCAAAGTCACTAGCATGCACCCCTTTGTTTTATTTCTTTTGTTACCTGACATCTAGAGGGCTTTCTTCCCCCCACCCCTGTGGTTAGATTAATGGTAATCACCACCATCTACCGCTTCAGGGGACGAATCAGGATTAAACTTTTGGGGGCGGGGGAGCAAAAGCCCTTGTGCTCATCTGGCGCTGCACAGGGAATTGGAGGTGTTGTTCAATAGCTGAGTTTCTCAGCTTTCAAAGGACACCTCCCTTTCAGCCCAGTTCCCTGGGAGCATGAAGAATGCTGTTTTCACCCTCCTCTGCAATCCCAGGGAAACTAGGAAATGGTGTCCTGGGTGCCAGCTAACCAATGACATGATCCCATCAATGATGCAATTGCTCATAGGCAGGAGAGTCATATCCCCGGGGCCAGAGCTGGAGGATCTCTCCCCGCTCCAACTCGGGGTGGTGTGACACGGGAGGGACACTGGAGCAGCACAGAACAGCTGCTTCAGTGCCCGGTACTTTGACATGAACTCCACGTCCATAGTGCCCGGTTAATGGATGTTAAGGTCACGTCCATAGCACCTGAGTGGTTGAAGGGCACTACTGCTCCATAATAGGTATTCAATTGATTTTACGATGGCTGCTACCCAAACCATGCTCATTTTACAGTGCATGAATTTTCTTTGACTGCCACAACCAAGGAGGAAGTCATTGCTACAAAGCAGGTGGCCTGGGTGGATCCAAAAAAACTGCTAGTAGCTCTGCAATATAGTATCATCAGCTGCAATGTTACCAGAAGGGTGAACAGCCTGCTGGGAGTGGACTCAGCTCTGTGCCCATAGTATGCAGATAGGCCACAGATGTAGTGTTCCTCACACGCTTGTGGTCAATGGTCAGACCCTTTTTCCCTTCTCTTTCTTTGCACAGCAAGACAGCTTAATTGCCCCTTTCTTATCAGGGTACAAGTGTGCTATCCTGTTGTTTTTTTTGGGGCAACAGCACTTTATGTTTTGGGCGGTGTCATCCTCATGAATATTTGGAGCACAGAAATCCAGCAAAGAGCATGCATTTCCCCACAAAATCTCAAACATAAATGTTTTGTAGCAATATCGGGGTCTGACTTATCCCGTGTGGTAGCATTACAAGGATTTTCTAATTTGCATGTTAACATGGACTCTTTGAAAAGCTTTACAGCAGTAGCGCAGTTGTTTTCATATGCACCCTTTATCTTATCATCCCCAAACTTAGTACAATCCTCTTGATGCCTCTTCTTTTTAGAGTCTCACTCCTATGATTAAATTATTTCCATTTTAAATGCTTAATGGCAAACCTAGTTAGCCATGAGATACGTTCTATTTGGCCCTAACTCTCTAGCCGGAACTGATATCAAATCTTCGTTAATGCTTGTACAACATATAATATTTAATATTTCACAATCACAAGACAATGCATTCTCCTTAAAGTGCATCAGTCTTTTACATTAAGGTGCATAGTTCATAAAGTGCATCGGTCTTTTTTTTAATTTTTTTATTTTAATGTTTGGTTGAGCTCTGCATGGCAATTACATTGAGGAACTTGACAAGGAAAAAGAAAATAGCCATATTTTGACACAAATATAAAGCTACATAAAAAGATATTCAATAAGTCATATCACAAGATGAAATATTTTCAATTTAAAATGCTGACATGAAAGTGCTGAAGTGCAATTTAAAGTGCAGATATCGGTTACAAAAAATACCCAAAAATCAATAGGTTCTAAAATATAGGCATATATTATAAATTACATGCATTACTACTGGGGGGACAGCCTCGAACCTCCTTATCTCCCTTACTTCTACACTTTCTGGCCTGTATAGAAGAATGCAGCGTTTGTTCTTCATTTAGCATATAGCTAACATGCCTCATCGTCAGGATTACTTAAGTCAAACTGTACTCTACCCCATATATCTAGAAATGTAGCCGTCCCACCCGACTAGCATTGGCCTCCTCAAACACATTAGTTCTTCATCATTACGCCTGCCAGTGTTTCAGAGAAGGAGCCACCTCTGTTTTCCACTTGTGCATTATTAATTTGCGTGCAACAGCAATACCAATATATAGCAAACACTGAACACTTTTTTTGGCCCTTCGAGTTACATATGAGGAGCCAAACAAAGCAAGCATGGGCTCTGACGATATATGAATCTGCTTAATATCTGTAAGCTTATGGAAAACATTCTCTCAGAAATCTTGGAGTACTGGGCATGTAAAGAAAGTATGGCACCTGTCTCATGCTACATCTAGCTTATTCCGAAAGCACTGATCTGGCACTGTGGTATTCATGTGATGCGATTGGGAGTGTGTAGGCCAGCCACCTTGACAAGAATAACGTTCTTTTAAAATTTTCGTCCCTCAGGGAGTTGTACCCCAGTTCTGAGATATACCCATTCTCCTTTGGTAATTGAATAACCAGTAGAATGAATGATTTGTATCAACTGTTAGGGGCTTATTACAATGTCGTGTAGTTCCTATAAAAAGTATACAGGATCTGCGTGTTCGGACAACATACACTGTAGGATTGGTGTCAGACTTACTCTGAACACCCCCAACGGGTAATTTGGCCTTTGTACCAACTAGCTCACAGTGCCACTAGAATCTCCTCTTATCAAGGAGAGAATAGTTCCTGGCAACCATCAAACATGACAACCCTGATCCCTCAGGACCGTGGAAACAATATACTACCTTTCGCTCAGTCACTCGTGCTCACTTAGTCTGTCTCTGACAGATACACAGAATAAACTGGCTGGGCGTTTTCAATAAGCATTTATTGAACAGTTGTTATTCTGGTGTAGAATAGATGAGCTGCAACAACCGTTAGACAGTATAAGATATAAATGATTAGGAGTACTATAAAGGTAAATGGATGGTATAGTTCGACCATCTTACAATAGTCATGAATACATACGAGTATATAAAACACATGAGAAAAGATGCGTACTCCTACGATGCCTCCCTAACTAGATGTGCCTAATTGTACCTAGCGTGTGTGTAGGTGTTAAGCCAAGAATCCCTCTAGGATCTAGTCAACCCCATTACCTGAAGTGAGAGACTGTTTGACCCCATCCTGGTCTCGAGTTGGACACCCCGCGACTGATGTTAGACCACTGCGAGCTGGAGTATCTGCATGCAGGAATCTCAGCGTCTCTGGTCAGTGTGTCAGCCGGGAAGTCTTGGTCTCCTCTGTCTATCTTAGCGAGATGTGATGTATATATACCCATAGGTCTCCCCAGGGGTCCTACCTCACTGTATTACTGTATCGGCCTAAGGATGACGTCGGGCATGAACTTTGTACATAGATATTATACAGGAGATGGTAGTCTCGCTGGGCTTCCAAGAATCCTCATGCATAATGTATGAGATTTCGAACTAGGGAAAACCTGCGTTCTGTATGCAGTGTTGTATCTAGGTAAAAGGTCAGTCCCTGTAAACCGTGACAAGTGTAATGTAGGGAGGAATATAGGTGAAGGGTAATGAAGTTACCTGGGTCTATATTATGGTACCTATTTGGAATATAACTCCCACTCCTCTTCCGAATGGACGACATAGTTAAATACTAAACGTACTACTAGGCTGATTAGATGCTGGTATGCAAATGGTTAAAAACATGAGTTTCTTGTTATGTTAAAAACAAGGGGGCATATCAGCAAGGCGGCGCTATGAAATTATCACTGCTTTTGCGTCCGTTTTCGGGCGAAAAGCGGCGATAATTTCATCGCAGTATCAGCAAAGACACGCTATCGCGTGTTTTGCTGATTTAGCGCCCCTTACAACAACTCCCAGCTTTGCATCTCTAATGAGATGCAAAGTGGGCGTTCCGTGCCAAAATAACTGGAGAAATGTCGCTAACCAACATTTCTCCAATTATCAAGCTGCACGCAAACAAGCAGAGCGATAAGAAAAGTAGCGATAACCACAGTTATCGCTACTTTCCTTACGCCTGCTTGTAATCTGATTTAGCCATGTAATCCAATGGGAGGTGGATTACATGGCTAAAACCACCCTGCCCTATCAGCAAGGTATCGCTGGTCGCAGTGCAATTATCGCTGGATTTCCAGCAATAATCACACTATTTTCCAGCTAAAGCATGGATTCCTATCGCTTGGGAGATAAGCGTTGCTGATAGCACGCTATCTCCACGATAGAATCCAGCGTTAGCCTGCGATAATTATCCTCGCGCTAAAAGCGCTGAGCGATAATTATCGCAGGCCCTTGCTGATATGCCCCAATGTTTTAAAAAGGTCTGAAAATTCTTTTTTTAAAAAGCCGTAAAAAAAAAAAATAGGAAATTATTACTCAAGCCATAGCCCTAATGTGACCGTAGATATAGGTCGAACTACTATAAGCATTTGAAAGCCATGCATGCTCAAAAAGAATGTCTTTTTGTTATGGAGTTCCAAATTATATTTTGCTTTTCCGAAAGGTTGAATTTTTCCCAGCACACGACGGGCCAAATGAGTCAAATGTTTATGTGTCCTGGCTGGTAGACGCAACATTCTTGTTGCCTGCCTCCGCAGACAACGTTCCCTGTAACACCTCGCAGATAATGTCAATTGAGCACAGATGATCTTTTGTATTGTCCACAACTGATGCTGGGGCAGTCTGTGCGCCATCCAAGGCCTGGGTGTCAGAGGAGGAGCCGATGTCCATACCAACAGGAGCTGATACTACCTGGGGTGTCTCTAGGAATGCCGCCATCAACACAGAAATACGCTGGGGACACTGCAGAACATGGGCCATTATCGGGTCCAGTAAAGCATCAACGTCTGGTTGCGCACATGATGGGAGTGTCAGACAAAGATCTAACAAGCATTCTTCTCCGCAAAACAGGCATCGGAGGACAGGTAAGATGCAGTCCATCCAGACTGGTCTAAATGACAAGAACCAAGATGCACTTAGTTCTCTTAGGCTATGTGTGCCCAGATGTTGTACCATGCGATCACGGTATTTTCACTCCAGGAGTACTGTTTCCATCTCCTTGGTGACTGGGACGTCTATTGCGTAGCAGAAAAATTACGATCAGGATACCTGCTATTAGAAACAGGATCAGCGGCAGTCCTCCAAAAATGCTTCCAAATACGGAGTGTATAAAGTTCGGTATAACTCCGAGGACCATCTGAAAGGTGCTTAATAGTCCAGAACCTATGGTCTTAAATAGGTGGACGATGCCTGTCGTATCAGACATGTTAAAGATACGATTTACCATTTCTGCAAAATGGAATGGGCAGTTTGTACGTATGAGTGCCTGTATCTCTGCTGATGACCTTGCGATCTGGAGATCAAAAGTCTCTCGAGCGGAGGTTATGGGCACAGATTTCTGTAAAAGCATGCCTTTCATTCTGCTCAAAGCATCAAACCGTATTAATGAAACATTTAGCAAAAGGCCATAACGGCGCCTCCCTGACTGTATGTTTTGGTGGAAACAATACTTGCATACAGCAAGTAACCCTGGAGCTCACGGTTACCAGATATGCGATGCCCGGAAGCATCCCACAGCAACCTTGATCGTTCAGCATCAATTAACTCCCATTCGAAAGTAGCCTGAGCACTGGAGTGAGCACAGCAGCTGGGGTACCCCTTAAGTGACAGGATAAGTTCGCTACCGAACCGTTACAGGCCCCATGAAGCATTATATCCTGGCATATGAGTGATCCACTTAAAGTATTCTCGCAGTTTGTACCACTCAAAAACACTTCTCTTTCCCCACTCCGGCATCGAAAATGTACGGTAATTCCCAAGATTCCTTGATGAGTTCCCTACCCATTTCTTCATATCTGCCTACCTGCTTTTATTCAAGGCACTATTGGAATTGAAAAGTAGTGACCGGAAGAGTTATGTGGCCATGGATTAACCATTCTGTGGACGGTGACTCTGTCACTGTAAAGGCTAATCTGTCCAGTTTTTCAATACGCAGCATTGCATACTTTGCTCCCCTTTGTGCCATTTCTATCTGTTTTTCGGTTAGATTGTATGAAGAAAACAGAGACGTGCTGTTTATGAAATGCCAAGGCACATAGCCTGCGCGCAAAGATTGCAGCGTCCAGCTTAATAACACAATAGAACGCAATTGTGATTGCCCATGCTGTAATATGGACAAGTCCTCTTCTAGTACATCAATAGCAGAAGATACAATGTTGCCCAGTGAATATATCCTGGAGGTTAGTGTAGGTAACCCATTGTCAACCACTGCTAGAGCTTTCTCTAGGTTTATACAATCTATTTCTCGTAATCTTTCTGCGGCCTCTTGTTGTGAAATTTTCCAAATCTCATTATAGACAGCATAATAGAAACGTTTGTGAGGTGGCTTCCTAGGACCTAATAAAAAATCCCATAGGTCCACATCCTCTGTAAGTAAGGATAAGTGTTGTTTCACATGTGTAAGTGTTGAGGTCTTTAGCCAATCGAGGCATAACTTCCCAACACTGTATGATGTCACTACCCCTCGGTGTTCTCTCTGTACATGGCGTGGATCTGGCCTGTTGATACTAAACCCTTTGGTTTTAACCATAAACCTTTCCTGACAGCTATTGGTGTCTGTGGGCCAAATGAACCATCCCTTCCAATCAGGGTCTGATCTATTGTATTGCATGATCATATCAAGCGTAATCCCTTTTTGCGATGTTATGTTACCCTCGGTGTGTGACGGTGTGGGCATCCGAGGTGTATTAAAATCTTTGTTCTTGGCTAGTCCAAGACAAGATGTTTGTTGCACCGTTTCATTCAAAAACATGATTTGTTGAGGAATAAGGCATGCTCTAAATAGTGCCTCTGTTCCCTGGACCTGCCAGTCTCTAGTACCCCAGACAGAATTTAAGTCTACGGTGCCTTTCCACAAGTCGAAAGCATGTTCAGACAACTGGGCAATGAAGGAAGCAGAATAAATCTGTATGGTGTTTGTCAACATATTTTTCTGTGCTGGTGTTGGTGCGACCTTATAATAATATGAGGCTGGATCTGACGTGTTAAACCCTGAAAAATATGGAAACTTCTGTGCAAATATTTTTTAACTGCTTTTCGGCGGTGTCGGGCAATGATCCCATTGGTGGTAGTGAAAACATTTCTGGGGTTAGCAGATTTATGCAGAAAGTGATGACCACAATGTTGATAGCAATACATTGTTTCAAAGTCTGATGTGTCTTCCAACATTTCATTATTAGAAAAAGCAGCAGATTTTTTTAAGTCAGACAACATATCATTTACAGTTTCATAATCCCAATCATCGGAAAATGTACTCGAGGTAATGATATCACTTAATGAAATTTTAAATAAATGTGGTATTTTTAAAAGTTCGGTCGGGCCAAATATATCGTAATCAACCTTGTACTACACTATACCGTCAGGTATAGGAACTGCTGAAATGTTTACTGATGATAGGTCTCTTTTTTCACGATGTGATGATAGATGTGGTTTCAGAATCACATTCACTTTTTGTGCTGCAGAGCTTTCTCGAAGCTAAGCATACTAAAGACAGTCACTAAGCCTATCCAGAAAAGAAAGAAAAGTATCCCGGTGATTACCCAGAGTTGCACCCAAGGTGATACCAGGTAAGTCTTTTTAAGAATGTACAGAAAATCTATAATTTGCTGTTGGCGAGTTTTTTGGACTGGCTTCGTTTCAAGTTCACTTGGATCCAATGAAAAAGTATCAAAGTCAATGAAATAGCCAGATGCAGTTCGATCAATTTTCGGTATTTCCGCAGGTCTCGTGGAAACTGTAGCTTGCTCTTGTTGAGGCATGTTGATGTAGATATATGTGTTTGGTCGAATTGAAATTTGTCTTTCATTCTGATTTTGAATTAGAATTTTATTTTCAAGAGGAACGAGTTCCATGGCATTGTTGCATAGTCCGTCATTCCGTGCTGGTGACTCTTCAAACGTGATGAGTCTTTCTGTTTGAACTTCTTGTATAGTTGCGAGAGGAGGGTGTCTGTTACGCCGGAGTTCATGTGGCCTTCTACTCAGTATCGGCCATATAGTGTGGTTTGATTAGGTCTATTGAGACAAATCTTTTCTCCTTTTTACCGGCAAGGGGTGGCAGAAGTACTGTTCTTGTTCCTTCAACTGCCCGGATGGGTACAGGCTTTCTGTATGATGGCCCAAACTCTTTTTTGTCCGCTATTTCTTCTCTGACCAGGTCCCAGACTTTAGGGATCCAGACAGGTCTTGCTGTGACAGACTTGATTTCCCCAGTGGCGGTCCTCTTCACCTGAACGTTACTTTGTAGTGCCCTGGATTCATTTAGGTCCTGTAAAACAGCCAAACGTTTCTGGATGTCAAAAGGTTTTTCATCCGCCACTGTGCCTTCACAATCAAGATCAGGTACCCACATTCTCGTCCCAAATAGGACCTCATAAGGAGTGACACCCCCTAGAGAGCTTCTTGGCTGGTTATTCAACGCCCTTTGAACTCCATACAGATGTTTTACCCTACTTCCACCGGAGCCTAAAACTCTAGCTGTTAAAGACTGCTTTAAGTCCCGGTTTTTCCTCTCCACAACCAAATTTCCCTCGGGATGGTATGGAGAGGAGTACCTCAGTGCTACACCCAAACTTCCCATGGCTTCCTTGTAAGTCCTAGAGCTAAACGCGGGGCCACAGTCAGAATGGAATGTGCAAATTGCGTATGTCCCTATAAAGACTAGCAAATCTTTTGTAACAGCTCTAGCGTCAGCCGAGCGCTGGGGCCACACCCATAGGAATCTAGAGCAGGAATCCACTGCAACCATGATATACTTGTAAGCCCCATCTGATTGTAGGGGGCCGCAGTGGTCCAAATAGACACAAGCGAGCGGTCTATCTGATATCAGTAATGGCGTCTGCGCTGGACGTGTTATGGTGGAGCCTTTCATCTGCTGACAGATGTCGCATTTCAAGACATAGTCCATAGTTTGTTTTGTTAATCCTGGCCACCAATAGCGTTGTTTCAGTAGAGAAACAGTCGCTGCAACTCCTGCATGTGCAGAACCTATACCCTTGTGTGCTGCTAGAATTAATCCTAACCTCCGATCCATATTCGGTATTACTCTATCCCCCTCTTCAGGAATCTGAACAAACGGAACGTTGTTCGCATCTAACTTGTAGGAGTACTTGAGTGGAAATCTTTTCGGTACTGCTGATTTATTGCATGTAGCAATAATTGCAACCATAATCTCACCGTCTATTCTCGTTTTTGAACGATTGATTGCAGCTATGGAAGCCGTGCGTACAGCCCCCTTTGCGGCTTCATCAGCCAATGAATTCCCTTCAACGTGAACGACATCACGCTGATGACTCAGTGTGTGTATCACGTGAGCCCTTGGTAGCTCGTTTTTCAACTCCACTACCTGTTCCCATAGTGTTTTGTGCTTAATTGTGCCACCTTTTGCATCTTTAAACCCATTTTGTCCCCGATGGTGTAAATATTCATTGTATGACTGCACACAGTATAAGGAATCACACACGATTAGTGTGGGGAATTCTCGATCCGTATTTACCAGTGCCAGTAATAGTGCTTTTAATTCTGCCAGCTGCGCCGTGCAGTCTCCTAGGGACTGGGTTTTTGCACAACTGGGATGAAACTTTCAATCCTGCATGCGTCCTTTAACGATAGAACACGCGGCGCTGTATTGCTGCTTACTCCCTATGGCCGGCTGAGCAGAACCGTCAGTGTAAATTATATATTCATACTGATCCAGAGGCATTATTTCATTTGGCAGAGGATATTCTTGTTCGTATTGCAGAAATGCTTGTGTTTTTAGATTTGGGTCGTACCTATATTCTACATCTGTTGCGGTAGGAGAATTAGCCCATTGTATCCATCTTGGATGTAAGGCTTTAGCATTGGGAACGCTTGCCTTTGTTGCAGCCTCTAAGGCTGAAACTGGGGTAACGACAATTATATGCTTCCTTTGAGCAAGTGCTCTTTCTCTTACTAGAGCAGTCTGTACTGCTGTTAGAATTTTCTCTGTTGATGCAAAGCGTATCTCAGCATTTGTGTACAAATGTGATTTGTACGCTATTGGTACTGTTTCACCTTCATTATTTGTTAGGTAGGTGTATCCTCATTGACCCGCAACTATACGGATCACCAGGTTGCGCACATTTACGCGTGTCTGTAAATGTTTTGAAGCTATCATGTCAGCTTGCAGGGAACGAAGGATCTGTGTGTTCCTATGTCCATTGTCTAACTGAAAAGTCAGGTTTTATTAAATCGTAGACAGGGTTTGCTCTTTCTGCGTAATCCAAAATTTATGTTCTGCCAAAGTTCAGGAATCCCAGGATCGATTGTAATTTTTAAATGTTTTTGGAGGTTGGAGCAGCGCACACTTTTCTAAAAAGTTGGCTGCTAGGCTCTTTCCTTCACTCGAAAGCTCATATCCTAGAAAAAGGATATTAAGGTGCGCTATCTTCGACTTTTTAAAGTTGAATTTATAACCCTCAGAGGCAAATCCCAAAATTGTTGTATTTACCCTGTTCAAGTGTTCCTCCAGGTCAACATCTGTTAGATAAATGTCATCCACATAGGACAATGCCTCTTCATCCAGATTTTGAAGTAACTCAGTTACCCTGGCTGAAAACAACCCCGGGCTGTTCTTATACCCTTGGGGGAGTCTACAAAATTGTTGCTGGGAGCCTAACGCGGAGAATGCTGTTAAATACCTGCTCTCAGGCGCTATATTCAGGCAGAAAAATCCATTTGAGATATCAAGCGTTGTTTTGTATTTCTTCCGCACAATGTTATTCATTAGTGCGGCACTGTGTGCATTTTGGACTGCAAATGTCTTAGTGCAAGTGTTTAAATGTCTGTAATCCAAAACTAAACGATATGTATTGTCCGGTTTTGATACGGGAAACAAAGTGTTATTCATTTGAGAGGTGCATGTTTCAATCACCCCTTGGTACTCAAGTTGATCTAAGATCTCCCTGACCTGTTTTTTAGCTTTTTGCTTTATTGGATACTGCCTCTGTGCAGTCGGTGTATTTTTTAATGGACTAATGTGGTGGGTTGAATCCTCATCCCATCCAACATGGTTTTTGTATAATGCCAGGGCCAGGGCTACTGCCCACTCCCGTGCATATGTACATTTTAGATATTTGGGAACAGGGTCAGAAAATGCTGGTAAAATTACTGTTTCTCCCCTGGGCAATCCATAACGAATGCTGGCTGCCAATCTTGTTCAGCTAACAAAATGTCAGAGCCAAACGTCAGTTTCTCCCAAAAGAGACCTCTAACTGTCCTGCATTTGTCCCCCTCCATTTGTAGTGTTATTTCATACAATTTATGTCGGACACTTACCCTAGTATCAGGTGTTTCCACCGTGATATAATCATTCAAGTCCGCTGTCACCAGAAATTCCATCAGGTTCTTATGAGCTATTGTTGCTTCTACCCCACTGTCTAGCATCGTCAGAGCCCATTCCCCGTTCAGTAGTCGAGTCGTCAGAATTCTGGGCATGTCTGATCTTTAGACCTGCAACCTTCTTCTTTTTGAACTGTGGTTTTTGTTTTGGTTTATCTTCTTTTTTGGAAGTATAGTCTTGAGCGTGCTGCTTGTCTCTGGACTTTATACGCTCTTCTTGTCTGTCTGACCGTCCTTCCCTCTCGGATTTTTTCGTTGAATCCTGAAAGGAATGAGAAGAACGTGTATCAGTATCCTGATACCTGTCAAGTTTCCTAATATTATCCCTATTCCTAAGGTTATACCTCCTTTCGGAGGACTCCTGTGGAGGAGATCTACCTCTGGATAGAGATCTATTTTCTTTATTTTTCTGGTTTTTGTTATTCTCCCACTTCTTTTTCGAAGAAGCAGGTGCCTGCTCACCGGTGTCCTTCTCGGGCCTACCCATCAGTTGGGGTTTTAATGCTTTCCCACCCAAACTGTCCTTGCCCAGTTCTGCAAACGCAGTTTCAATTATTTTGGTTAGTTTGTGCTCCTGTTGTAAAGGACTGAACTCCCTCAGGTGTTGGCGGATAGCCACTGATGCTGCTTCCCCTTTAATATTTGCTAATATTATGGCTGATACCTGGGCATAATAATTTTATCCCTAAGTTAAGAGCAGGCTCTGCTCCGTACTCATTTTGTATCTGTCTTAATACATCTGGTATTACTGCTAATGACGGGATACCTGCGTTCTGGTATATATGGCAGCAAAAACTGTACCCCACGAGGTACAATCCTCTATCTGTGGTGTTAACCCCGTGGGCAAACAGATTGTCAGCATTCTGTGTTTTTCATAAGGGCTAGTATTGGGGAATACAGCTTCTAGCTGTGTTATTTTCTGAGCTACCCAGAATGGCATTTGTTCACGTTTTGCGGGCATTTTACCCATTACTGTTTGTAGAGTTTGTGGTGTGATTTTAGTTGCTGTATTTTGACCTGTATTTGTGTTTGTTGTAACCGTTGCTGGCTGGACTGTAAGTGTCCTCATGACGAACTGTGTCATGTTTCTGTAGATTTTTATTAATTCTTTGTGAAGTATAAGTAAGTCTCCTTCTGGCATTGTTTCAATGTCAGGATGTGGTGTGTAGGCCGCTAATATTGGCCATGTTGCTCCTTCTCTACCGAGCGGACCGAGTCTTACTCTACTTCTTGTTTGGGGGAGGGCGCCTTTAAACCAGTATAAGTGTTCCTGGTACGTGAGCGGAAACTCAATGTCCTCATATGGACAATATTTCGCTGGTGGTTCATCTTCCATGTAGAAATGAAATGTTTTATTTCTTGCATTTGCTGCTGGGAATGTAACCCAAGAATAAAATACCTCTGTTCTGTAAGATTTGTGTGCCTCAATCATGAAAGCTACTACGCCACCCCTAGGTGTTGGACCATGCACAAGCAGTTTCAGAGTGACTGCATTTCTAATATTTGCCGCAATTTGTATTGAGTTTGCATCTTCCTCGTCTTCCGAGAGTGGTAGTGGCTGGTCTAGTGGGTCTAAGACCTGGTTAGTCATTGTGTTCAGAACACGTAATAACTACTCAAGGGAACTAAGATAAGGTGTTTTTGCACAATTTTTAGGAACACTGTGTCCTTCAAGCTTGATTAACCAACAGCCAATAAATAGAATTTTTTGCCTACTCAGCTGTGGCGGATTTGTTTGCCTACCCACTCCAGACGTCTCTGGTGTTTTGTGAGTAGGGATTTCTGAGAATAGCACGACTGAACTACTCAGATTCTACTGTTAAATAAGTACCCAACCAACATTGGCGGCGCCATTGTCATGTAGTTCCTATAAAAAGTATACAGTATCTGTGCGTTCGGACAACATACACTGTAGGATTGGTGTCAGACTGACTCTGAACACCCCCACCGGGTATGTTGGCCTTTGTACCAACTAGCTCACAGTGCCACTAGAATATCCTCTTATCAAGGAGAGAATAGTTCCTGGCAACCATCGAACATGATAACCCTGATCCCTCAGGACCGTGGAAACAATATACTACCTTTCGCTCAGTCACTCGTGCTCACTTAGTCTGTCTCAGAGAGATACACAGAATAAACAGGCTGGGCGTTTTCAATAAGCATTTATTGAACAGTTGTTATTCTGGTGTAGAATAGATGAGCTGCAACAACCGTTAGACAGTATAAGATATAAATGATTAGCAGTACTATAAAGGTAAATGGATGGTATAGTTCGACCATCTTACAATAGTTTTGAATAAATACGAGTATATAAAACACATGATAAAAGATGCGTACTCCTACGATGCCTCCCTAACTAGATGTACCTAAGTGTACCTAGCGTGTGTGTAGGTGTTAAGCCAAGAATCCCTCTAGGATCGAGTCAACCCTATTACCTGAAGTGAGAGACTGTGGGACCCCGTCCTGGTTTCGAGTTGGACACCCCGCGAGGGATGTTAGACCACTGCGAGTTGGAGTATCTGCATGCAGGAATCTCAGCGCCTCTGGTCAGTGTGTCGGCCGGGAAGTCTTGGTCTCCTCTGTCTATCTTAGCGAGATGTGAAGTATATATACCCATAGGTCTCCCCAGGGGTCCTACCTCGCTGTTTTACTGTGTCGGCCTAAGGATGACGTCGGGCATGAACTTTGTACATAGATATTATACAGGAGATGGTAGTCCTGCTGTGCGTCCAAGAATCCTCATGCATAATGTATGAGATTTCGAACTAGGGAAAACCTGCGTTCTGAATGCAGTGTCGTATATAGGTAAAAGGTCAGTCCCTGTAAACTGTGACAAGTGTAATGTAGGGAAGAATATAGGTGAAGGGTAATGAAGGTACCTGGGCCTATATTATGGTACCTATATGGAATATAACAGGTTGGAGTTTCCTCCAACTGACACCGTGGTGGAAACGGGACCGACCGATCTCCTGTCGGTGGTCCCGACCGCCTAATTATCATGCGACCGCACATGGTGCGGTCGCAGCATTCCCACATTTCCTTATTGGAGCATGTGTTACTGAGTAAACCAGCCATAGCACAAGCTCCCATAGGGAAATGGGAGGTTGTTTAATGCCTGCACCCTGTGGGTGGCTCCTCAAGGGGCCTCCCCCAAGGTGCAGAAATCAATAAGGGGGCACCATAGATGCCCCCTCGACCCCCACATGAGGCAGAAAACAGAAGGGGGCCCGGCTAGGGGCCCCCAAACATGCTTTCCTACAGGCTTTCCATGTCAGAAAGCCCGGCACGGAAAGCCTGCATGGTAATCCGGATGGTGAAAACGCCATCC
The DNA here is from genome assembly GCA_963921515.1 of Calotriton arnoldi. Classification (NCBI taxonomy): domain Eukaryota; kingdom Metazoa; phylum Chordata; class Amphibia; order Caudata; family Salamandridae; genus Calotriton; species Calotriton arnoldi. The sequence continues at coordinate 102,217 of CAWUFW010018532.1, forward strand.
AAATGGATTACGGGCCGGTTCCGACTGGCCTCCGGCCTAAGGTTGGAGGCTTTACGACCGACATCGTAATAGGCCCCTTAATGTTGTTCCGTATGGCCCGATACCAATTTCTTAAACCTGTTAAGTGACTTTTATATAGCAGGCACATCAGTACATACATCTCAGAGTTTAAAATAGTACAGATTGAGGAAAGAAAGCTAATAATCTGTTGCCCACTAAATGTCAAGCTTCGGGCATCTACACCTAAGCATAGGTTTATTTCATCCCACGTTAGGCAGCTTTCACTATTGTAAAAGTCATCTAATCTGGTGAACCCTTTTGGTTTCCAGCGTTCTAAGATCGCTTTAGGGATGTTAATGCCAAGCGATCGACAGTCTTCTAGTAGAGTAAAGGCATGGCAGTTCAAGACTCCCCAGAGCCAAAAAAGCTCTCTCATACGATGTTCTAATGTATGTAATGACTTATACCTTGTTTGTTTGGGTATTTATAAAAGAAACAGATAATTTGATCACCGACTCCTTAGCCATCCGTATCAAGATACAATTGTCAAATGTTTCAAAATTAGTCATAATTTGAGCTATATCATCCAAAAGTGCGGAGTGGTAGTATGTTTGACAATGAGGTAAAGCTAATCCCCCTAGCCATTTATCTAATTGCAAGACTGCTATTTTTGTCCTAGACTGTTTATTATTCCAGATGAATTTTTGGAACAGTTGATCGAGTTCTCTAAAGTATGATTTGATTATTATAATGAGAAGTGTAGTAAAAAGAAAAAGCCCTAAAGGGAGAATCACACTTATCCAGCAGTGTCTTAATTTTTTGAAAGGTCACCTTGTAATTGAAATGAAAACATTGAGAGTAGACATGCGTTACATAGATGCCTAAATATCTGATTGGTCGTTGAGGCACATATTGAGATTGGAAGAACATGAGGAAGTTCGTTTGGAGAGGTATTAAACAGTAGAATTTGTATCTTTGTTTCGTTTTACTTAATAACCTCCAACTCCAGTAAATTCTGCAATTGCATCTAAAATATTCTGAATATTCGCTACGTTTGGCTGAAGATATAAAATAATGTAATCAGAGAAAAGCTTGATTTCAGGCATCCCAATTATGGGGGAAATAATTGTAGTATCGCTATGGATCTTAATTGCTAAGGCTCTATAAATAACGTAAACAACACAGGAGACAGGGGGCATCCGTGATGCGAACACCGGTTTATTTTGATATGACCTGCTGCCTTCGCATTTATAATCACTTGGGCTGTTGCCCCTTGATAAAGACTCGATAGCATTGCTAAATATTGATCTGAAAATCCAACTTTTCTGAGAATAAAAAATAGTGCATCCGGTTTATTTTGATATGACCTGCTGCCTTCGCATTTATAATCACTTAGGGGCATATTAACAACGGCCAGCGATAATTATCGCTGGCCGTGCTTAGCGTGAGGAATCCTATCGCCGGCTATCGCTGGAAATTATCGCCATGCTAGCGCTGTATTAACAACGCTTAGCGCAAAGGCGATAATTTCCCAGTGATAGCGATGTTTTCCATGGAACATCGCTGGTTTTCCAGCGATGTCCCATGGAAAACGGCGATATACTTGGCGATAGGGCCTGTGGTCTTAGCCACACAATCCACCCCCCATGTTAGGTATGCCTTAGTCAGGAATTTAGCAGACGTTAAATTCCTGCGTTAAGGCATACTTAACGCAATTTAATATATCGCTAACCCACGTTGCTAATATGGCGATACCTGGGTTAGCGATATTTCCCCCTGTTGTATTCACAGGCACGCCCCCTTTGCATCTCATTAGCGATGCGATGGGAGGCGTGCAGGAAACGGACGCTAGGTCAGGAATCACGCGCTAGCCTGTCCTTGTTAATTCGGCGATAAAATTATCGCCGCTTTTCGTCCGAAAACGGACGCTAAAGCGGCGATAATTCATTAACGCCGCCTTGTTAATATGCCCCTTGGGCTGTTGCCCCTCGTAGAATGCATTCACCTTAATACTAGGCATCTGGCACTGAACTGACCTGCTTACAAGGAAAAAATCAATACGAGATGATGAGGAGAATTGTTGTGAACAGCACGTATACTCCTTAAGCGAAGAATTCTCCAATCGCAATGGATCTACTAAACCAAAGTCATGCTTTAATGCAGTAAGAATGGCAAGGGTAGGAGATTTTAGTTGGTTTTTTTACCTATTCAATGTATCTAAACTAAGGGTTTGTATGAATTTAAAGTCTCGCCCCCCCCCAAATGATTGGACCGACCACCGTGATTAAGAGTTTGAATTAATGGCTCTGTGTCATCACTGACAGGGCCATAATTGTTAACCAGATTCAATGTGTTCCTTTTAATTGCCACTTTTACCCATAACCAGTGTCTTTACCATCCCTAAAAACATCACAGAATTGCCAGTCAACTGTATTGGCCAAAATAATTAGCACCCCTCTTATGGCTGCCCCTGCCGAGGCAAAAAGAAGTGCAAATATCTTTTGGAAATAAAAGGTTTGAAAAGGTTGTCTTTAAGATGGGTTTCTTGCAAGATCACTTCTGGTTTAAATACACTTAACTAATTCAGCGTTGCGCATGCTTTTTGCTTGTTAAGAAGCCCATTAACATTACAGGAAATTATATACATTTTTTGTATCATAGGACCACTGGGACAAATAATGATCATTCTAGGGGGTTCCCCTCTCGCCTTCTTCCACTTTGATGTAGCTCGCCAAATTTTCAGTTAATACATCCATCATAGACCTCTTAGTTATGCCCCTGCTCTTTTTTCCTGCTGGTGCTGCGCCCTGACCGGCCCTCCCCCTATCCACCCCTCCCACACCCCAGTTCCATCTAAAGAAGAGGAGTGCCCACAGTCCTTTCTCTCAGTCCACCTTGTTGACTGTGGTGCCCTAACATGGCACCTGGTCACACTCTCATGCCTCTACCCCCCTATGCTCTACCACATTGATATTATTTTAGGCTGGAAAGAGCATCCTCAAGCCAAAGTGGAAGCTTAATTAACAAGTGCAAGATACAGCTTTTCCAAGTGCTAATATACCGAACACCTACTTGCCACCCCCACCTTAATATCATAGGAGTTTGAAGTATTAGGTGCTGTGCACAATAACATTTTTTATTTTATTTTATTTTTAGAGTTTTCTACTGCGTGAACAAGACCCAGAGAAGGGTATCAGAGCGCTTTACAAAACAAAGCAGAGTAAGTATAAAACATTTTGCAAAGACAGAGCAGAGTAAGTATCAAAACATTTTTAACAAGGTTCGGTAGGTAGCAGAAAGATAATAGAGATGATTTGTTCGGAGCAGTAGGATCGAGTACGAGTAAGTCATAGGTGAAGGTGTCATTAAGGGGAGTTTAGAAACAAGTTTGAAGTAGTAGACTGGTTCATGCAGTTAGAAACTTGGGATTTTCTTAATCAAACCCTCATACTTAATTCCTCATCACTAGATCTTAGAGAATGTGACTAGGTGACTAATGCAAAAGTGACTAGTGCAAAATGCAAATAGATTAATTCATCCATATAAACATCAAAATGCTGGAAACATTCGTTCACTAAATTAGCACCTGGGCAATTTCCTTCCCCCCATCAACGTTATGCTAGAGTGATACTGATCCCTCCCGCATTGACATTTATATTGGGCTGGAAAGGCCCTCCTTAAAACCCAAGTACAAACTCTATTGACAAGTGCAAAATACAACATTTCAAAGTGCAAGGTGCTGATATGCAAAAAAAACATTTCAAAGTGCAAAGTGCTGATAGACATAGCCTGATCCGTGCATTAGCGGCGCGGTTAGGAGGTAGAGGTTGCTGCCGATTTTTCGCCTTTTTAAAATTGATTTCTAAGTGTTTTTATTGTGCTGCTCAAAATCTTTTTAAAATTGCTGTCTTGTACTTGTGTATTGCCTATTTGCACAGTATTTGGGGAACTGGGGGAAGGAGCTGTGTTCAATGCTCCGGGGGGACCTTTAGACGGGCTTCCTTACGTAGGTCAGCATTCTAGCTGCGACAGCCTCGACACTCACCACTCCTCTTAAGGGGCGGATGAAGTGGCCGCGCAGCGGATGCGTGCAGCGGGCGCGCGCAGCGGGCGCGCCGCTGGCGCGCCAAAGGCGCGCCTAAGGCAAGCCCGTCTGCGCCCGTCCGCGCCCAACCGGGCCCAGGGGCCAGTACCCCTGGACCTCTAATAAGAGGTAAGCTCTCCTATACTTCTAATCAATTGCTTCATCTTAGAGAGTCGGTACCCCCTAAATGTAGGCACTCTATGATTCCAGATAACAATTATAACAAATGCTCATATTGCTCTTTTATACTTGGAACCTCATTTAAGTCCATTGTCAAAGATTCCCCAAGTTTGAAAAGATCTCTTAGAATGTCCCTTCTGAACTGCCGCTCATTACCTAAACATTCCACTGAACTTCGTCTACTACTGGAGGATAATGAGCTTGATGCCCTGTTTCTCACTGAAACCTGGCTCTCTAACACTGCTGACCCAGCGGTAGTTCAAACCTTGCCCCCGGGTTATTTAATTCAGAGACAAGATCGTGAGCTAGGTAGGGGCGGGGGTCTAGCTATCATTTATAAAGATGATTTTAGCTGCCAAATTACAGCTAGCTTGATCCCTGATTGTGAGAGCTGTTTTTTTGCTCTTGGCTTTTCCCCTACCTGTACCTTTTCTGGCGTTCTTGTCTATCGGCCGCCAGGATCAATTGGTCACTTTAGTAGGGAGCTTCCAGAAATCATAGCCAAATCAGTGAGCTCCTCTTCTAATTTTTCATTATTGGGTGATCTTAATATCCATTTTGACTTGGCTTCTTCCCCTGACGCTGAGGTTGTAACTGACAATTTGGAGGCTTTAGCCCTTAAGCAAAAAGTCTCCGGTCCCACTCACCACAAAGGACACCTCCTTGACCCGCTCTTTTCTAATATTGATAGCCTTACAGTGGATAAACCCATTCCTATTCCCTGGTCAGACCACTATGTGGTTCCCTTTGTTTGGAACCCACAGGAGGGTGGACATCCACGGGAAAGGGTAAAATCCTGGAACCGGAATTGGTCTAAACTTTCTATGGAGGCCTGGGCGTCTACTCTTGATAATATGAGACCTGTGCTTGGTACTGACCCTGAATCCAACAACATTAAAGTGAAACAATGGCTCGAGTTGTCATTAGATACTTTAATCCCTAAAAACTGGACTTCCAGCAAAAAAGTGGGGCACGGCGCAGCATGGTACTCTCCTAAACTCAGAGAGTTGAAACAGCTATGTAAGCGTCTCGAGAGAAGTTGGAGAAAGGATTTCTCCACTTCTGAGAAAATCAAATATAGAGACGCCGTTAAGGCTTATAAGGCAGAAATTAGAACTGCACAATCTGGCTATTACGAAAAGAAAATTATCTTAGCCTCTAATTCCCCCCGTGAAATTTTTAAAATAACAAAATCTCTCCTGCAACCTCCTGAGCCCCCTTTGCCCCCAGCGGATTCCCTAGGACGGTGCAGTAATTTGGCCCACTTTTTCTATAAGAAAATTGAAGATATCTACACTGCCTTTCCTCCCCTATCAGCCTTGGCAAGCCCCCCCTTGACTGAGGACCAACACCAATCTCTAAACCCCTCTATTGATTCCATTCCATTTATGAATATGAAAGTTTTAAAAACGCACTTGGATCGTCTGAAATCTGGCTCCCCCTGTGATGCTGCCCCCCCTAGTATTCTCAACCAGGTATTTGATTCCGTCGCCCCTGTTATTCTGGATCTGGTTAACAGCTCTTTCTCTTCTGGGATTGTCCCCTCCCTATGGAAACGGGCCATGGTTAGAGCCCTTTTGAAGAAGCCTACCCTGGATCCCGAGGTCTTTGCTAATTATCGCCCGATTTCTCTCTTGCCTGGGATTGCTAAAATAAGCAAAAAATACGTCAATTGCGTTCTCTCCGCCTTTTTGGAGGTGAATGAACGTCTTCATCTTTCCCAAACGGGCTTTAGACCCCAGCAAGGCACTGAGACAGCCCTGCTAGCGGTGATTGAAGAATCGAGGAAGATACTGGATGTCGGAGGGTCCGCGGCTATTATATTACTTGATCTTAGCGCGGCCTTCGACACGGTCAATCACCAATTGTTGATAGCAAGACTCAGAGAGAATGGGGTGACTGGAACTTTACTTAAATGGCTTGAGTCTTTTCTTACAGGTCGGTTGTTTCAAGTTTTCGAGGACAATGCCACCTCAGAATGGATGCCGCTGCAGTGTGGGGTTCCTCAGGGCTCCTCCCTGAGCCCCACACTTTTTAATGTTTACATGCGCCCTTTGGCTGAGGTGGTTGAGCCTTTTGGGGTCAAGATCGTCACGTACGCTGATGATACTCAGCTTATTGTGTCCCTCAAGCTTTTAGACAACAATAAGTCTATTCTGGCCAATTGTTTGGAAAAGGTTTCAGCATAGATGGACTCTTCTTTCCTAAAGCTGAATGCTGCTAAAACTGAACTGATGTTTTAGGTAAGATTACCAACTTGGAGAGCGGCGCACTATGGCCTAAATGTCTCGGGGCCATGCCTCCCCCTAAAGATCAAATAAAAAGTCTCGGAGTTTGGCTGGACCATAACCTGAACTTTAAGGTACAGGCTAATAGGGTGGCAGGTACCTGCTATGGAATCTTGAAAATGATTAGGAGGATTTTGCCCCTCCTGCCTTTCAACGCTAGGAAACTGCTGGTACAAGCCCTTATTCTCTCGAGGCTTGATTATGCCAATGTGCTCTATCTTGGTTCCCCCTGTTCGACCATAAAGAAACTTCAAACAGTTCCAAACTGTGCAGCTCGACTCCTTATGCAGGCCAACAATAGGGAATCTGCCAAACCTTATATTAATTCTTTGCATTGGCTGCCAGTAGCCGAAAGAATCCAATTTAAGGCCCTATGTATCGCCCATAAATCAATGTCGGATAGTGCTCCGCCAATTCTCCGATCCATTATTTCCCCGTATCTTCCTAAAAGATCCCTTCGCTCTGAGAAAAAACACCTTGCTAATGTCCCTAGAGTTAACCGAGCTAGGAGCGGTGGCCGTCTATTCTCTGTCATCGCTGCAAAATGCTGGAATCAGCTACCAGATCATATTCGGCTTGAGGCCAACCACCTTTTATTTCGAAAACATTTGAAGACTCTTCTGTTCTCCTGATTTTCCCGTTTTTCGCGGTTTGGGCTCTGTCTTTAGCGCTGGGAAGCCTCTGGTAGCCATGCGCTTTATAAGTGTCTACTCATTCATTCATTCACTCATACAATAGACCTACTCGCTATTCTGATCTTAATATCATGGAAGTTTGAAGTACTAAGTGGTATGCGTAATACCAATAGGTTTTAAAGTACTCAGGGTTTTCCTCTTCAAACCATCGCACTTAATTCACATTTCCAGTTCTTAAAAAAAAATTGTAAGGAAAAAGTAGGAAATGTGGCTAATGCAAATATGACTGGTCCAAAAAATCAAAAAACCTTCCACATATGTAAAAATTAAAAACTACTACAAACTTTCCATCCCTTTGAATCCATAAATTAGCACCTGGCCAATTTCTTATTTCATAACTTTCTGCAGAACCTCTTGTGCTTCTTCCAGGGTAACACAAAGATAAAATTGACCCTTAAACAAGATCTTTAAGCTTAGATTGTTGGACTATTGAAGCCTGTGTTCCAGCATTTTTAAATTGGCCAATTAGCCCCAGAAAATCCTTTTGTCTGCGAGCTGCCAATGCTGACATATCTGAAAATACCCTGACTTGTGCCCTATAGGATAACAGAAAAGATTTATTTTGCATGGCTCTAGGTAGGATAGCCTCCTTGATGCGATAGTCCCCAAAGTTCACAATCATTGTTTGTGGGTATTTTGCATTTGATATGCATTGAGCAAGAACTCAGTGAGTCCGCTTTACAGTAAGATCCTCAGGGGCCTTCTCCAGTATATGCTCTTTAATCATTGTCTCCATGCACAGCAGCGGATTTTCACGACCACCAATAAGTTCGGCCCCCTCTGGGATCCCCGCAAAGCACATATTTGACCATCTTGCATAGTTCTCCATTTCATCCATCTTGATTTGTGAGGCAAGCAGTTTTTTCTGGAGGACATCGATACTAAGTCTGGGCAGTGAACTCCTCTCTGCTTGTGGAGTTTGCGGAGTTTTCCGCGCTCCGAGTTAAGCAGAACCCGCGGAGTTCTGAAAAAATCCACTCCGTGGAGCAGAGTTTTTTTCCTCACTCACACTTGTCAACGTCCAGTTGGGGAGCGCAAGAGAGGAAAATCCACCTCGCGGTGAAATTTTTCCTGATTGGCGATCATTAACTTCAAGTTGGCGAGCGTGAGCATGGAAAATCAACCTCCCGGCGAGATTTCTCAACGCGGGCAATCAGATTTGTCATTGCGAGTGGACACGCATGCTTGCGACCGCCCGCATTGAGAAACCGTCCGCTCGTGTTGAGAAAGCTCCCGCTCTAATAAAAAATCTACTCGAGCGACAGACAGGAAGCAGCGCCCGCTTGAGCTGCGCATGGTGCCGTTCGCGATGATTGCACAGTGCGGACAAACACTCGGAGCTGAAAATCACTGCTAAAGGCATTTATCTAACGCACTCCGCCACTTGCGGAGCTCCGTGCAGCGCGGCAGAGATTTTTTTGCACTTCGCGGAGTTTCATATAGCGGAGCTCCGCGAACTCTGCCCAGGCTTAATCGATACCCTTGTTCCAGCTAAGAGAGCGGTCCTCTAGGTTGTATACTCACCGTTTGATCTCTCTACTTTGCTCTGGGATTTGTTGCATCATTTCCTCGATTTTATCAAGTCTAAGACGGACCGATGCAATTTCCTGTGCCTGCGAAACCTTCCAGTCTCGGATTTCAATAAGGATAGTTACAAGAAGGTGCTGGAACTGGTGAATTGAAGACTGACCCGGATCTGTTGGAGCAGCGTCTTGCAGTGGCCCTTGAATCAATAAAGTAATTTAATTATTTTTTAGACTGTGCTATCTCACCGCCAGTTGTTACCTCCTGTCTGAACTAGTCAGATATTAATTCAATATAGGTTTAAGCAGATAGCTCAGTGCATCTAGCAGTCTATTTAATAGAGGCTGTGTATTGTTCGATGTCGATTCAACTGAAACTGAGTTGGCTATTGCTAATGATCTCTATAGACCAGTCCCCTCTGGCCCTGTGGTCGTGCTCTCTGTTCACCTTTTTTGAATTTTTGAGAATAGGGGATAGTCCTTGAGTCTCTTATCAGCATTTCTTGCATTTTCATTTGCTAACTGTCCATCTCATCACTCTCTCTAATGTCTGGCTGAGGGAGATTTACTATCTCAGTATTGTCAGTGTTGTCAGCAGGAATACTCATGTTAGCAGCTGTGTTTAAGGAAGGTGCATTGTTAACTGAGGTAACTGGGAAAACTGGAGACACTGATTCCATAGTTCTAGCTGGTGAGGTACCTCTATGTGAGGAATCCTTTTCTCTCTGTGCTGCAATAAGACGTGCCTGTTCAGCACGCCTTTTGGCTTCTTGATTGGGTGGTGTGGTACTCGTAGCCGGAGCACCTGCTCCCCTCAGGTGCATCTGCTGCATGCTCCACTCACTGAGCTTGAGTTGTTAATCCATTAGTCCATCTAGGGCAGTGAGTATAGAGTATAGAGGAAAGAAAAGGAGAGATGGCAGAAAGTCTATACAGGGACCCTCTGCTGGGAAGGGCAGGCCTCCCTTACCTCAGCGCAACACCTGTCGGCTCCCCACCTCGTCTCCTCCACGCTGCATCCGTGCCGATCTGCCACCACTGGCAGCTCCCAACAAGCCTCTATCCTGCAGCTAAAATGACGACATTTACCACCACATCAGCCCAGCAACATCTGTGCCCCCCGGCATGCACCCAAATGCCAGGTGCCAAGGAATAGACTTCTCCACAGGCTTTGTCTTGCTTTTTACCACGTGTTGCTTTGGCGACCTCAGTCAGCATCTTCCCCGACTTTCTAGACCGGAAGCTCTTCCAGCCGCAACATCTTGCGAGGGGGGAGAGGCCAGAGAGCATTCAACAGTGAGTCATGTGGGCTGTTCCTTCACTGCTGTACCTCAAAGTGCATCCGTCTTGATGAATATATGTAAAATACGTAATATGCAGAGTAGGTATAGGATATATTGCAATCACAAGACAATGCATCCTTCTTTAAGTGCATCAGTCTTTCACATTCAAGTGCATGGTTTATAAAGAGCATCAGTCCTGATGACTGTATGTAAAGTACATAGCATTTAAATAAAGTGCATCAGTAAAGTGCATCGTGCCCACAGTCAAACATCCTATGTTGAGGTCCTATACTACTTTTCTTATTCTTTTTATCTATGAAACACTGCAAAGTATATCTACCTCATTATTGTCCCTGGCTTTCTGACCCATGTTTTTAAGATATCTCTAGTCAAAAAAGTGCAATGTGCATAAAGTGCAAGTCAGTTATTTTTCAGATCCTACATACATTGTACATCAACAAAGAACATAAGTGAAGTTATATTGATGACCTTCGTCATATACAGTTAAATTAAAGTGCAAATTTTCGCATTTTAAAGTGCAATCATGATTAATTGGGATATTCTTTGTTTATTTCACATGTTACAGTACAGTACTTTCTTGCATTGATGTAAAGCCACAAGGTAGATGACTTCTAGTATAACAATTCTAGGAACCTTTTAAACATACCTGCCATATGAAGTAAAATAGCATGTGAATCAAAGAGACCTTGTTCCTCGAAGGTATAAAAATACCTGGAGACCTGGCTCAACCCCACATCTGCCCCAGACATTGCCACAGTGATCCCCAAAGGATATAAAATCACTCACCAGGACTGCACCAACAAGCCGGGACGAGGAACAACCATCAAGGGCAACATTCAGAGTAAATCTTCCAAAAAGGCAAGCTGGAACACCCAAGAACAGTGAAACGAGACAGCAAACAGTTGGACAATAGATGGTGTGCCAGCAAGGACACCTCCGACAGGGCAGCCTTCAAGAACTCCCTCAACCACTACCACTGCCTGCTGAGGGCAACAAAGAAGACAGCCCTTGACACATGCATCAAAACCAGCACCCACAACACCAAGGAACCTCTTAACATCGTTAAGGATTCTCCAGCCCGACTGCCAGTGAAAACCACATCATACCCTCACAGGAGCTGTGCGACAACCTCGCCCTCTTCTTCTACAACAAGATCGCAACCATATACAGAAACTCCCAGCCCCAACACTCATCTACGGACATCCTTGACAGATATGCAACCCCCGAAACTGACAAGAACCACACATTGACCACCTGAAACATCCTCTCCACTCAGAACACCACCTCCACCATAAAATCCATCCACTCGGGAGCTCGCACAGACCCATGATCGCACGGCATCTTCAACCTCTGAAACTAAAAGATTGGCCCGAAACTCATCACCTTTATCACCATTGCATCATTTCCTGATACCTGGAAACATGCTGAAGTCAGAACACTACTCAAAAAACCCTCCGCCAACCCTAACAAACTAAAAACTACCGGACAATCTCTCTGCTCCCATTCCCAGTGAAGGTACTAGAAAAGAGCATCAACAATCAACTCATGACACACCTGGAGCAGAACCAGCTTCTTGACGCCTCCCAATCTGGCTTCAGCAGCAATCACAGCACCAAAACTACCCTGATTGCAGCTACCGACGACATCCGAACCTTACTCGACCGAGGAGAAACAGCAGCTTTGATCCTCCTCGACCTCTTGCCAGCCTTCGACACCATATCCCACCACATGCTGATCAAAAGCCTCCACCACGTCAGCATCCAAGGGGACGTGCTCAGATGGATCACCTTGTTCCTTACCAGAAGAACTCAAAGGCTCCACCTCCTACCTTTCACCTCTGAACCCAAGGAGATCACCTGCAGTGTCTCTCAGGGCTCATCCCCCGGCCCCATACTCTTCAATGCATATATGACCCCACTGGCCAACATCTTCAGATCCCATGCTCTCAACATAATTTCCTACACAGACGACACCCAACTCATCCTCTCACTCACCAACGACCCCACAACCACCATAACCAACTTCCACAGATGCATGATAAACATCACCGACTGGATGAAGAACAACTGCCTGCAGCTGACCACAGACAAGAAGGAAGTACTGATATTTGGCAACAGTAGCAACACATGGAATGACTCATGGCGGCCTAGAACCTGCACCCAGTCCCTCCGACCACACCAGAAACCTCAGAATCATCATCGATAACAAGCTCACCATGAAATCACAGATCAACGTTGTCTTCTCCGCCTGTTTTCTCACTCTGCGCATGCCATGTAAGATATTCAAGTGGCTACCCCTACACATGAGACGCACCGTGACACAGGCCCACATCACCAGCTGACTGGACTATGGCAACACCCTCTACATAGGAATCGCCAGTCACCTCCTACAGAGACTTCAGACCATCCAGAATACCCCAGCCAGACTCATCCTCGGCATTCCCTGACAAACCCACATCACACCCCACCTCAGGCAACTCCACTGACTCCCCATACAGAAGAGATGCTAATTCAAGCTGCTAACCCACGTACATAAGGCTCTACACAACCAAGGACCCACATACTTTTACCACTGCTTGAACTTCCACCAACTGTCGGGAAGACTACGCTCTGCCTCCCTTTCACTTGCCCATACTCCCTGCATCTGCCAAAGCAGAAGTGGAGGCTGCTCCTTCTCCCACATCACAGCAAAGACCTGAAACAGCCTCCACACGCTCTTCCAGACCATCACCTCACTTCCAGAATTCCAAATGGCTCTCAAGTCCTGGCTGTGCGAATAAGCTTCTGGGACCTGCAAGCACCTGAATACCCTATCGGGTGCTTAGCTGCACTTTATAAATCCTGATTGATTGATTGAAAAAGCTTTCTAGGAAAGGGGACATTAGGACATTAAAATTTCCTGTATTTGTTTTTTATTGTTATTGAGGTGGAAAACAATCTATAAATGGACATGGAGTTCAGCATCTGCGTTCAGTCGCTTTGAGGATTCTGTTCCCATTATAATAATTCACTTTGACTCTGATCTTCTAAGTGATAATTCCATATCACCTCCTCTTTGTTTTCTGATCACGTTGTATACCAAAAAAACATAAATCTTTTTTTTTCCATTACGTATTTCCTGTATGTGTTTGGCCATTATATATGTAAAATATTTGTTCGTAATGGCTCATAAATGCTGTAGGATGTGTAGTTTTAGGTTATTCACAGTACTACCCACATATTTTTTCCCCATCCACATTCAAGCACATAAACAACATGTGTAGTTTTGCAGCTGATCCATTCTTTAATTTCTTTGGTTTTTCCATTTTGAAGCTCAAAAGTAGTTTTATTCTGAACATACAAGCAAGGTTGGCATTTCAAAAGCCTTTCTTCTTCACTGTTAACCAACTTGATGTTCCTGGTTTATAATTCATCATGAGACTCTTTGTCAAGCGATCACCTAATGATGCTGTCTTTTTCTATGTAATGTTTGAATGATGCAATAGCATCTCTTTTATGGCCTCATCCATCTCTAGAATTTTCCAATTATTTTTTAAAAGTTCTTTCATTTCTTGATTTGATGCATTAAAACCCATGATGTATCTTGTTTCTTTTGAAACTTCTGAGTTTCTTGTGATGGCTTTTTTTTGCTACCATCAGACCTTCTCTGTTTCTAAATCTTACATGCATTTCATTGGCTTGATGTTCAAATTATTCATTTACAGAGCATCGTGCCTTACCCTAAGTAACTCCCTGTATGGTACACCCCACTTGAGTGCCAAAGGGTGTCCACTGTTTGTATGTAGTATAGAGTTGCAGCTTGTAGGATTTCTGTGGATCTTCATACAGATTTTCCCATTTGCAATGTATATTCCTATGTCCAAATAGTTGATTTCTGTTGCACTGGTTTCATAAATGAACTTCAACTTCTGTGTGATTCTATCCAATGATCTAATAAAATGTTCAAGACCTTTTCTGTTACCTTCCCATATTAAAAACAAATCATCTATAAAATGAACCCAACACTGCCACTTGCTCCAGGACCCCTGAGTCTTTTTTCAGTCCACACAGTCTCTGCTTCCCACCTCCCCATTATCAAAATCGCATATTTTGGGGGGAAAGATGTACCCACTGCGGAACCTTGGCTTTTGTAAAAAATAGTTATCATCAAATAAAAAGACATTATGTCTGGAGGCAAAAGTCCATCATTTCCATCAGCATGTCAGAGTGTTCTAACAGACTGACCTACACATGCTTAGGCCATCGAGGTTTGTATTGACGTGTATAAAGACACAACGTCTATTGTGGCCATGAGGTAATTGGACTTTCATGAAACTCCATCATTTCTATTCAAGAAGTTGGGGAGAGGAGTTGGCCTAACGGCTAGGGCGGTCAACCTCGAATCTGGGGAACTGGGTTTGAGTCTTGGCAACAACGCTGAACATCCTGTGATTCTGGGAAAATCACTTAGGGGCCCATTACGATACCCGGCGTAAATAAATCCGCCAGGCATGGAAGCGGCAAAAATCCGCCCACACACACCGCCTGAACACCGACCACGCCATTACGATTACACAAACCGAAAACCGCCATCGGCGGAAAAGCACACAAAATACCGCCCGCCAACGTCCGGAGTCGGAGTCAAACCGCCCGCCACGGACGGAAACACGCACGACAACACAAAACCGCCCGCCCTCACGGCCGACACACCGCACGTGAAATTACGATCGCACCGACATGAGCGCGGAAAAACCACAAATATACCGCCCGCCAGCGCAAACAACGCCGATGAGAATCGACACGGCAGAAGCCATGGCGCCAACGTACCTGCACAGAAACCATCCGCACACAAAACCAATAGCACACAACATGGCCAACAAGTCCACACAGCAAGGCACGCACAAATACACAAGCACAGTACACATCCCGAAAACACCCCCCGGACAAACAAAAAATACAAAGGCCAGAACCCCAGACACAACACACCTGAAAACAACAGACCATGAGGACACACCCACATAGGTGAGTACAAAAGCAGCACTCCCACAGACCACAACCCCTTGCTACATTGCAAACCAGAGAGGAGAGGAGAGGACACAGTGACACAGCAAGGACAGCAGCACACCACAGAAACGAACACATCACAACCACCACCACCACCACCACCACCACCAAACACCACCACCACCACCACCACCACCACCACCAAACACCGGCACCACAAACCCCCTGCACATTACACAACACACACCGCACCAGCACCACAAACACCATGGCACCACAAAGAATGCCCAAGTTCATGCCCATGGAGCTGACGGTCATGGTTGACGAGATCATCAAGGTGTACCCACAAATCTATGGGAACATGGTCCAGCACACACCACTAGCCACCAGAAACAGAATGTGGAACCGGATCGTAGACCAGGTCAATGCAGTCGGGACCCTGCCCAGGAACAGAGTCGAGATTAACAAATGTTGGAATGACGTAAAGAGCCTGGTCAAGAAGAAGGAGGGCAAAAACAGAGAGCTGGCTGCCGTCACTGGCGGAGGGAATCCCGCGCTCTTTAAGACCTTCAAAGCGTGGGAGGAGAAGGTGCGAGTCGTAATCCATCCGGAGATCCTCGCCGGATTAGCAGGGGGAGTGGAGGCTGGTAAGTACAAACTAATGTATACCAGCACACCGCTATGTACTCACATGCACTACCACCATGCCACAGCTCCCAGGGACAAACACCCCCATGTCCAGCACACAATACACAACACATCACACACACATGCAACAGACACTACCACACACAGCCCAAACCGAACAACTGTAAGATGCGTGGGGACATGTGTACACTAAGCCAGCCACGTAACCACCAACAGGTCCCCAAATATGCCAGAAGCGCCACAACGAGCACCCACCACACCCATGTGTCCTCCACAGCTGCACTAACCGACAAGTAACAGGTAAGTGGCAGGAACACAAAGTGCAGTGGGTGGGACGGTGGACAGCCCAAGTACAACACGGCCCTGGCCCCAGTCCCACAGCACAGCAAGGAGGAGCATCCCCCACACCCCACAGCCACGTGTCAGCCACCGCAGTGCACAACGACAGCCGAAAGGCAGACATCACGGTCCACAGCAATCGGTGTCAGTGGGTGTCCAGCCACCCCACGACCCACAACACCCCCCCACCCCCACAGACCTGCAACATGGAGCACCCCCGCTTAGAGCCATGTGGCATCCAGTACAGTGCACGCACGAACAACCTGCAGGTGGGAAACTGGACAGGGCTGGATTACTGGAGGCATGAGGACCATAACACGACCAACACATGGGACATGTCACGTAGCAGACGAACACGCAGCTCCGCCCACCGTCACGAACAAGTGAACAATGTGCACACGGACATGAACAACAGACTCACACCCCACATGACCCATCACAGACATAGCAACACCCAAGGAGCCACGTCTGCATGCACAAGCCACACTGAATATAGTCCCACACGGCAGCCACTGTGCAACTCATCACACACAACCAAAACACCATTGAAGTCCTGTCCATGTAGCCCCTACTGCCTGTCAACAACACACCCCACAACTACGCCTATGTAAGACAAACAACACTAGACGCAACAGAGCGGAACAACATAAATGCACACGAACACCACTGAACCCATCAAACTCACAGACACACCATGCACATACAACATACCATCCATCCCATCCGTCAGCCCCAGTCTCATGAAAGGCATGTCATCCGCACAGCTGCCACACATACAGCAGTCACGCTTAAGACACATGCCCATGACCAACCATGTGCCAGAAGTCAATTAAGCGCACAACACACTGTGAGCAACAACACACAACATGGGCCACACCCCCCGAGCACTGCAGTGATGCACATGGCACAGGGCAGCACGCACACCAAGGAGATGGGACAACTGCAACACGTTGGCTGGCACACAACTATCACTCACTCATAACGATGCGTCCAATGCCATGTCCAGTAATCACAACAGACAGCAAATATGCAGGCCATGTCAAGCATGCACACACCTCAAACCATGCACTGTCATGCTGCCACAACACATGTCACGTTCGGCACCCATGGCTCACAGCATGTACCCCAAAAGCATATCCCCTCCCAAATGCGAATCTGGGGCATAGCCCCCATGTTGCCATATGCGTTCCTAAGCGTTCCATTTGAACCCCAAAAGCATATCCCCTCCCAAATGCGAATCTGGGGCATGGCCCCCATGTTGCCATATGCGTTCCTAAGCGTTCCATTTGAACCCCAAAAGCATATCCCCTCCCAAATGCGAATCTGGGGCATGGCCCCCATGTTGCCATATGCGTTCCTAAGCGTTCCATTTGAACCCCAAAAGCATATCCTCCCAAATGCGAATCTGGGGCATAGCCCCCATGTTGCCATATGCGTTCCTAAGCGTTCCATTTGAACCCCAAAAGCATATCCCCTCCCAAATGCGAATCTGGGGCATGGCCCCCATGTTGCCATATGCGTTCCTAAGCGTTCCATTTGAACCCCAAAAGCATATCCCCTCCCAAATGCGAATCTGGGGCATGGCCCCCATGTTGCCATATGCGTTCCTAAGCGTTCCATCTGAACACCAAAAGCAAAGTACAAACCAGACCCAGGATGGGCCAGGAGCCCGCATACACCAGAGTCACAATAAGTAGGGGCACAGCAACACACCCATCGGCATGGCCAATCCGTCCCATGCCACATGTGCACAGCACACAGTCCCATTGCCAAGCACACACAACTACAGATGCTACAGCCACACACACGCCTCTGGGAAACCCATGTACGAGATTGCACGAACTGTCAATGTCAGACGACAAATACATACTTCGCCAGGTGCAACACAATAACAAATCTCATTCTCTCCACAGGTGACGAACTGCTGGATGCTGGGGATGGAGCCAGCAGCCAGCACAGCCAGCCTACAAGCCCCCAACGAGGACACACGGATCTGGAGGATCTGTCCTCCTCTTCGGACACGGACAACCAAGCAGGCCCATCTGGTGTGGCAGGGCCCAGCCGCTCCCCAGGACCCTCCTACCCACCAACCCATCATCCAGGGCTGCTGAACATTCCCAGCCCCCTGCTGCCACTGTCGTTGCGGCCACACCCACGGTCATTGTGGCCACTACCACTGCCGCAACCGCCACCATCGCCGCACCGACCACCACCGCCGCCACCACCGCCACGTCTTCGCTGGCACCAGCCCCAGCGCAGGTAGTGGCCCGGACGACTGGATCCACCCTGGGAGCCACAGCGAGGACCGTGGTGAGCAATGTGGCTAGTGGGCAGGCCGGTGGCAGCAGGACTGGTAGGAGGAGCAGGGTCAGGGAAACGCCAGCCTCCCCTGGGAGCCATGCCCTGCCTCACATGGCCAGAGTCCTTGGGGCCTATGAAGAGGCCCAAGGACAATGGGTCCGGTCTGCTTCAGACACGCGTGAGGTGCTGGGGGTGCTGAGGTCCATGGACGCCCGTATGGACCTCATGGGACAGCTGGTGGTGGCGGTGAGGTCACAGCCAGGGACAGCAGCTCCCCCTCCGCCACCACCTGCCGGGGCGCAGGGTGGAGCAGCAGTGTCCAGTTCCCCTGCGTCCACAGCCAGTGATCACACCTCAACCACCAGCATGTCGCAAGCAGGCACCCCCTCGCAAACGTGGAAGGGGCCGTCCGAAGTGGAAACAGATCTCCCGGGAGGACTTCGCACGCTCCAAACGCAAGTGAGGCAGCCAGCCAGCCTTCCGCCAGCCTTCCTTGACCAGCCACTGCATTGACTTGGACTACGATCCCACTCCACACAGCCATCTGGATGGCATGTGTGTGTTGGACTATGGACATAGAACCAGTGGGTACACCCTGATCATCACGCAGCCATGACCGACAGCTCATTGTCACTGCACGCACCACTTTTGTCATCACCTTACACACAATCACATGTCACAGTTTGTAATAAATGCACCTTTTTCACTAACTGCTGTTTGTGCCCTGTGTCTTATTTGTACGGAATACAACGGCCACCTTGGGCGGAAAGGCACCTGATGCGTGGCATGGCATTTGAATCCGGAGGGCCTGTAGGGACCTAGGGGTGGGAGACAGAACAGGAGCACATTCAATGAGTGTGTCACACACCCATCACACAGTACATGTCAACAACTACAAGCAATGTACACACATCGCACAGAGCAATAGGGCACAATGCCACAGCCACCAACAGTGGCATACTACCCTGGCCATGGAGCGTTGACACACAGCACGCAGTGAACAAACGGCCACCCTGACACAGCACACACACACCTGCACAGATACAGCCACATCAGCCGTCGTACATGGACCCTCACCGTCAAGTGAAGTAGCGGGCGATGAGCTGCTGCCGCACATTACCAGCTTCCTCCTCTCCGCTGTCCTCCTCACTCGAGCTGTCCTGGTCTGCGGGCTGGGGCCCTGGTTGATCTCCGTCATCCACGATGAGGGGGATCTGCTTCCGAATGGCCAGATTGTGCAGCATGCAGCACGCCACCACTATCCGGCACACCTTCTGTGGGGAGTACGCCAGCGCACCCCGGTGCGGTCCAGGCACCTGAACCTGGACTTGAGGAGGCCAAAGGTACGCTCGACCACACGTCTGGTCCTCCCATGTGCCTCATTGTAGCGATCGTCTGCTGGGGTGCGAGGATTCCTCAATGGACTGAGCAGCCATGCCCCATTCGGATACGCAGAGTCACCTGGGTGTGAGGGACACAGAGAACCGTTGCTAATCCAACTGGACAGGGGACAGCATCGCACAGCCAGCACGCTACACCACTCCACATACTCACCAACAATACAGGCACGATCCTGTTGCATATTGGACATCAGTCGTGGCAAGATGCTGTTGCGCATTATGTGTGCGTCATGGGCCGAGCCTGGGAACTTTGCACACACGTGGGTGATCACCATGTCCGCAAGGCACACCACTTGCACATTCAGGGAGTGCGTGTGCTTCCTGTTGCGGTACAGGTGCTCAGTGGCCTGTGGTGGAACAAGGCCGACATGTGTGCAGTCAATGGCTCCAACGACGTGTGGGATTCTGCCAAGGGCATAGAATGCACCCTTCACTGCCGCCAATTCACGAGCCCTGGGGAAGCGGATGTACCTGTTCCGGTACAGCATCATGGCTGCCAGTACATCCCTCAGCACCTTGCTGAACATGGGCTGGGACATCCCTCCTCCACTGCCCACTGTGTGCTGGAATGACCCAGTGGCGAAGAAATGCATGGCGGCCATCACCTTAGCCGTGGGGGTGACAGCAGTCGGATACACCCTGCGGGGACGGAGATGGGGTTCTAACATGGCACACAGTCGATGCAGGGTTGGCCTGTCCAGCCGAAACTTCCTAATAACCTCTGTATCGTCCATGTCCGCCAGCAATTGGTATGGGCGGTCAATGTTCAGTCTCCGCCTAGGGACAATGGCAGAGGACACATGTCAATGCAACACGACACATAGCAATTTCGCATACACATCACTGACATGACTGAGCAAGCACATGAGCCACAGCCCAGCTGTCAAGCTGGGACGGCACGGCCACAATACACTTACACAGGTCTCCCAACAATGGCAATGGCTAGTGATACAAACCACTGCCATGTGCATGCACATGGGGATCTAGGCCCCAATGACTTGCGGGGCGTGCTGATGGGGACTGACTGCATATCCGTCAAGCGGCAACGCCACGGCAACATGAATGTCTGCTGAGCATGGAACTGCTTCCGCGGCTCGATGAGTATGGCACATGACGACGACGATGTGGGCACAGGCTGAGCGGCCAAAACAAGTGGGACCTGTGGCACGAGGGGATATGAGACAGTAGTAGGTGTCAGCACTGCACCCTATGTACAGCACTGTACGGATCACACCTCCCGAAACATTGACAGGTGTCCACATTGACAGCCCCATGCCAAGACGGCTGTGTGCTTGCAGTCACACGTCACAGGTGAGAGGTTACATTGCACGTGCCAGGTGGCAGTCGTACATAGTGGGAGCTGGCATGTGTGTGCATGTGTCTCCTGTTCAGGATCCACCAGATGGGCGCTGACTCTGTACTGACCATTGGACACAGCATGTTCCGTGGAAGGCTTGTGTGTGTGGGATGGTGGCACTGGATGTGCCTCCGTTGGGTGGGGGGCCATGCACAGGGCGGGTACGTCGATGATTGCGCATTGTTGGTCACGGTGGGTGCACCCACTAAGATGTGTTGCCCTGTGTTCAATTCCTATGTCCGCATGATGATGGACTGTAGATGTGGGCAGACTACACATTGGTCGATGTGCTGTCTATATGCATGTGCCTTCACACCAGGCACAGCTGCCCCTGCACATGTGACCCCTGCTGGGTCTGTGGAGCTGATGCACCTTCTGCGCGTGGGGCGGGCAGCTCTCCTCACTTCCCTCATTGCGCATGTCATGACTTTGCCGCAGGTGACATGGATCATGGAGGGCCCACATGTACGCGTGGGTAGGCTACACATGATTGTACACTGGTCGCCACCCCCAGTCAGTGTTTCGAATGGGAAGGTTGTCGTGCTGGTGGTATGTTCGATGTGGCGGATGGGCGGGCCTAGGTGCGGGCTTACATTCCGGACATGGGGGGTAGTTGTATTGGCGACTAGTTGCAGTACACACGGGACACGTCTCTTCCTTTCCACATCTGGGTCATCCCTTGTACTAACTGACAGTGATACAGTCATCTTCGCCCCAGCCCTCATGTCCTCCCCTCGCTCCCCCAATATGCATGCTCACCTGCGAGGCTAGCGCTTGCACAGGCAGCCCCAAGCTCGCACCAGAGAGGGCAAGGAGTGTATGTGTGGGTCCAGTTGCACGAGTGGGCTGTCTCAGGGTATGATGTGTTGCGGGACGCCGTCCACCTGCGTGGTGCCCCAAATGGAGACCCGGCCTGCATGGACTATGCATCACAGTCTTCGCCTTCCCGGATCCGCCACCTGCGACACCCAGTGGCTGTGGCTGCCCTTGCGGCCAGGCCGCGTCCGTCTGTGGCTGATGGCCCACACATTCACTCTTTGGCCTCTCTGGGGAGGGCTCGGGGTGGTGGCGCACGCGCTTGCACTTAGTCGCAATGGCATGTGGCGTGGTTGGTATGATGGGCAATGGATGGGATGGTGCGAGCCACCTCCCGTGACGTCAGTGCTGCTCGTGCTGTGGTGCGTCCCCCTACACTTCCATGTGACTTGTGCCATGCTAGACGTTGAGGTTCTATTGCCTGCGTGATATGACCAGGAGGAGCGCGAGGAGACCTCTCACACACCATGCTCCACTGCCATCCCGTGCCCTGTATCGCCTGTGCGGATTGACTATGTTGGGGTTACACCTGGTCGACTGGGGCTGTGTGTGCCTTGTCAAGGGGCATGGCGGGCGCACAACAGGATCCAGCTTGTCCACAGAGGGTGGGCTGAGGTGCGCCTGGTACCGCTTTGTACGTGTGCCCGGCTGCTGTGCACACACGTGTTCACTCCCCCCCCGACAGGTGTCCTCTCACAATGCCCAGGGAAGCGGTGGTGTACTGTTCATGACCCCTCCCAACATGGCGTGCTCCAACTTGCATGTGTGCATCTACCCGTCGCACCCACCCACCTGAGCACTGCGTCCATACGACTTCACACGACACATGTGTGTCTTCCACAGTAGTGCTACTCATTTGCGTTGACATCCAATACCAGTGGACTACATGGTCATGTCACGACTGCCGTGTACTTCACATACTCTCATCCTCTCTCATTCGTACTTGTGAAATGAGTCAGCGGAGACAGTTTTGGTTTCAAACATTATATTGAGTCTTCTGTCCTCTGTGATGCAGTATAGTGGACACTACTGGCAGCGGAATACATGTTGAGGATATACTGAGCATGATTGCAAATGGGATAGGGTGTGGGTTACATGTGATTGGCTGTTGCATGTGGGATGTGGGCTTCAGAGTGACATCTGCTTGGCCAAGGCTGTGCTAATGTACATTTACGTATAGCTGCGGAGCTGCGGACTTTGACACAGACGGTATACATGTAGCCTACCAGACCGCTTGGCATCATGGGCACAGTCCATCTCAGTTCCATGTGACAGGTTTGCTGCGGTTGTTCCTCATGCACGCGTGCATGTGAGTTGACATCAGGGCATGTGCTTGCGTGCATGCAGCGGCGTGCCACTTGTTGTTGCACTGTGGTGGTTACTGGACATGTCACAGTCACTGGGGTCGTGTTGTTGTTGTATGCACTTGTCGTCCATGCAAAGGTCCTGGTATGGGATTCCCGGGGCGGGGGTGGGAGGGGTGCAGCACCCACAGACTCCAGGCGACCTATTCATGTCCACTGAGCGGTGTGTGTGTCCATGTGCGCTGGATCCATGTCGTGTCCTGGTTGTTCGTGCAGTTCCGTCCATGTGGGTGCGATACACAGAGCCCATGCCACTGCCTCCCACGATGCATGCGGTGTTCCTGGATGTGATGGGGAACAGTGTGCATGTCCCGGTCATATCCGATGTCATGGCGATGTCGTTGATTGGTATGGCTGTTGTGGTGGTGACTGGCCAGTCCGTGCGGAAGCTAAGCATGGGTGCGGGGTTGGACATCATAGGTCACTCGGGGAACCTGCGTTGTGGTCCGACGTATTTACAGGTTGTCAGGTATGCGATGCCGTCCAGCAGGGCTTCCATGTCATTGGTGGTGTACATGTTTGCCAGCCAATGTAGCGGATGGTGGCTGTCAAGGTGTTGTTCGTAAGTTGTCCCTTGGAGGACCATGATGGGGCATGCTGGGTGACATTCGATGTAGCTGTTCTCGATGATCCGTCGTGTGGAGGCACAGTGGTCCCATTTCAGTGCGGGTGCGATGTTGGCCACATACGCCATGCCCCCATAGGCAGAGCAGGCCCTGTCGTGTGCGTCCAGAGGGAGGAGTAGTGGTAGCAGGTCCGCCTTCAGACATGCCGGGTTGGAGAGGCATATCTCGACGGGATGCTGGTAGGGACACCTCCGACAGTAGAAGACGGGCATGACGCAGCTGAACAATGTGATGCGGTAAGTCAGTCGGTAACTTACGTTCAGCAGGGACAGGAGATCGCATCCCAATGTATGGCACAGGTTGGTTTTGTACAGCTTGAGCTGTTCGGCGTAGTTGGGTAGGTGTGTTGCGGTTGCCATTTCGCAGCGGTTCGTTGAGGTGGCGTGCTCCGGCTGTGTGTGCAGTCTGCAATGTGCACGCTCCGGGGTTGCTGTGAGCTCTGTGTAGTCGTAGGGAGACAGGACTTGTGTTCTGTTGGCTTGTTTGGAGGACACGGGCCCTCTTCCCACATGCTTCTCAGACAGTTCAAGGTCAGTGCTGTGTGACTCCTTCCAATTAACTTGCATGTGGCCGACATGGGGGAGTGTTTTCTTCTTTCTTCCCTGTCCGTTGTGTGCTTCTGTGATAAGCGCTATCTGCCCTGTGGTCGGTCTCCTCGGCATGCCTGTGTTGGTCTATTCTTGGACAATGGCTGTATTCACCGGCTTCTGTCGTAGGGCTGTGGTTTCGGAGTTGGAATGGAAGGTCATTCAGTGCTGTCTGCTCTCCCTTGTGTGGGTGGCAGGCTGCCTTTCCGCTCTGCGTTGGGCCTTGTGTGTGAATGTTATTCTTGGGCCACCTGTTGTCGGTCCCCGGGCTCTTTGGTGTTCCGTTTTATATGTCTTGTTCATATGTGCAGGGTGGTATGGGTGTTTCTGTGTGGTACTGGCGTTCCTCTTCCCGAAGGGGCCCTGCTTCTCCTAGTTGGTGTTGCCGCCGCTGTGTGCTACGCCATGTTTGTTACACTGGGGTGTGTCCTGCTGTTGCGTGTCTTCACTGACATGTGTGCGTCGGTTGTGTGGCGTTGGGTGTTGTCCGTGAATTGGGCGTTGGGGACATGTCTGTGGCCGGCCTGTCACGTGTCATGTGCGTTCGGGGTGGGGCTGATGTGTGTGCTGCTTGGTTGTGTCCCTGTGTCTGTGTGCGACGCATGCATGGCGCTGCGGTTGGCCTCTGCGTTGTGCGCATGTGTGGCGGCGTCATCGGCGCTTTGGGGCCGTGACGGGGTGGTTGGTTCCTAGTCCCAGGTGGTGTGTACACATGTGTTCTGCGATGTTACGATTTTGCCTGTGTGTCATATGTGGATGCGATGGTGGATGTGTAGTGTACACGCGCTGGTGGGGGTTGTCCGCTTTTTCCGCCCTTGCACTGTGTGCGCTGTTTGCGTGCACTTGTTGTGTGTGTGCCTACCTGCGTCTCCGCGGTACATTGCGTCCTTGGTGGTGCATCAGCAGAAGCATGGGGAGTGCCTGCAGTGCTGGATTCATGCTCGGGGAGCCGCTTCTTCGTTGTCCGTGCTCGGCATCCGTGTTACCGCTTCGGTTTGTCGTACGGTATCTCTTGGCCGTGGGAGCCGTTTGTTTGCGGCATCGTAATTTATGCGCCGGGCGGGACGTGTTTCGTCGGACGGTGTGTGTCAGTTAGGCTGCGCCGCTACATGTACGGGCGCACTTTGATGGCGGACGGTGTTGCTGGCTTGCCGGCGGTGTTTGGCCTACTTTTCGCATCGTAATTGGACGGCCGTGTGGACTGCTGCGTGCCGGCGGTAACTGGTGGTTTTTGCATCCGCCAGCACGGCGGTGGTGCTTTCGCCCGCCATCGTAATGGGCCCCTTAATCTCCCCGTGCCTAACAAAAATGAATGTGTCCTCATGTAATGCAACTGGTGCTATGTAAAGCGCTCTGATACCCAATTCGGGTCAAGTTCGCGCTATATAAAACTCTGTAAAAAAAAAAAAAAAAGTTGATTGAGTACCTTAGATGTGATGGGTTATGAGGCCCATAGGGGAATAGAAAAAAAAAGTCCACAAACCTAGAGGTATTCTCTAAAAGTAAGCCTATGGACCTCACAATGGGCCAACCCAAAGGGTTTATAATGTCCTTGTGCACCTTCGGCAGAAAGTATATTGTAGGTGTTATTGGGTGATCCTTTTTGAGATAGCTGTATTCATCATCATCTTATAGGCCTAAGTAGAGCTAGTTTCTCAATTTTTGATGATAGATGACAGTGAACTCATTTGCTGGATCTTTGGACAGCTCTTCCTAGGGTTCTCTTTCATTGAGCTGCTTTTGGCTTCTTTGATATATTTCTCAAGATCCATTATGACGATGTTCCCTACTTTATCTGATGCCTTTATTATTCTGATCTTGCTGGCGGTCATTAAAAGCTATCCAATCATCCTTTATCGTATTACATCTGATGTTTTTCTGGCTTCTTTTCTATTATTTTTTAGTTATTCTGCTTAAACCTTCAATTATAACCTCCTGGAACAGATCTATTTTATTGCCAGCTGGAAATTGTGGACAAAATCTCAATTTGGGTTTAAATTTACTTTTTTTTGTTATTTTATCCATGGCAATCCCCATTAGTTTTCAACCCTCCAGATTGGAAAGACTCTCAACACTTGTTGATTTACTTGCCACATCAGATTCATCCTCTAGGCTTGATAGAGACCTCAGGTGGACCATGTCCATGATGGTGATGACTGAAATACTTTGGTATCCCCCTGGTTTTTTTTTTAAGCATTTTTTGTGCAAAATAAGTTTGAGTTTCCTGGAGAATTTACAATAGGTCAATTCTGGTAGTAGAGAGATCCATTTGTGTGTCTCGGCAGAATGTTAAGCCTTTGTTTAGCAGTTTGATGAGTTTGCCTTCCAATGTTCTTGAGGAGAGGTCGATGACTAAGGGCCTGATTACAAGTTTGGCAGTACCTCCGCTGCGATTGCGTAAGATTCACCAACGCCGACAAAGTGGTCTGCCCGCTGCATTATGATGTTGTCAGTTTACTGTACAAAAGTCCACTGGAGCACCGCCAACACCGACAGCCATTTGAAGACCGCAGTTGGGTAAGTCAGGGGTAAGCAGCTGCCATAGGGTGGTACAGCGAAGTTTCACCATCTTCCGAGTTATGAGTTGCCTTTCCGATGATCCGACCGTGGCGCTGAGATCGCCTACTTTGAGTCATTGGAAATGAAGGATTTGGGGTACATAGTCTCCCATTTCCTTTTCTTCTCTTCAGTCTCTGATTTGGATCCTTCCTCCAGGGCCCCCCTTCACAGCAGCAACTTGACCGCAAAGAAAACAACCCTTTTGGTGGTGAAAACCAGGTAAATCGGTTCTGCACCATACACCCATTGACTAGACTGGGCACATATGGTCCAGACTCCAGCAATAGGTAGTAGGTATTTTTTTGTACATGTGTCCAGCGTATGTATACATTCAACACTTTTGCAGTCAAAATAAACACACATGCATTGAGAAAAATGAAAAAAAACATTCACCGCCATCAGAAAGACTGCCGCTGGTCCATCAGAAACATCCTATTATGGCGGGCGGGTAGGAGACCTATGCTGCGGTGGTCTTCATCGGACCACTGCCATGGCGGTACAGCGGTCAGGCCATCAAATTCATAATCAACTAGTAGTCTTTATCAACTATTGATGTTTTCACTGTTTCTTTCCTCTGCCCCGTCTCCCTCTTTTTACTTCTCTTAGATCTCCTTGTTCTTTTGAATTTGAAGGAACCCCTGCCCCATCTTCTCGCATTCCTTTGATATAATTGCGTTCCTCCTGAAAAATCCAGTTTGGGCATGGATGTGGAGGGGTCTTCATCCCCCAAACTGACCTCAGAGCTCTCTACACTAGAGGGTATTGTTCCCTTTTCCAATGCTTTATCCATTGTTTGTCCATCGTAGAGAGAGTCAAACCTTCTCTCAAAGGTGTACACTCTTCCAGTAGCATAGTCCACTTTATCTCTGTTGAATTGTTTTGCTTTCTTAGTTTGCATTTCCTTTTCATGTCTTTCTATTTTTTCTCCATATTTCCCAGCGCATTTGCCGCATCCACTATGTCTTTTATTTATTCCAAAGCTCATTACATTTCTTTAATTTCGTCTGTTGTCACTACTAATTTGCGTTTCGCATGTGTGACTAATGTGCTCATAAGTTTCAGGGAGCGTTCCACTGTGTCTGTTTGCCACTGTTTTAATAAATCCTAAATCCAGTTCCATATCATTAAATTTGGCAAGTACAAAGATCCTGAGTCTCCTTTAACAAATATTTGAAATGATGTATACTTAAATTATGAAAATAGAATAAATATGTATTATTTATGATATATAAATTAAGATGTATTTCTATTTTGATATGTTATAGGTTTATTTATTTTAAATTTATTAAATGAAAATTTGAATAATGACGTTATTATTTCTATTATTGGAAAAAGTTCTGCTGTTGGGAATATATATTTTAAAATGTAACAATTTAAATTTATTATTAATTTGTTTTTAATATATGATTTTAAAGTTAGTTTCATTGTTTTTTTTAATCAATGATTTTCAATTTTGGATTATGAATATTTTTATGTTATGTTTCAAAATTTAGGAATATCAATACATATTACTAACACATTTTATTTATTAATGGTAATTAACGTATTATATTGTATGTTAATGTATAATTTTAAATATATAGGTTTTTAGTTTGGGTTATTGTGTCTTTTAAGTAATTTTTATTTTATTTTATACATTTAAAATGATGTGTGAGTGTGAAGCATTGATTTTGTATATAAACTTTTCAGTGTCCAACACCTTGCCTAAAATGGTGGAGATTGGCATGGAAATTTTAAGTGTCACCCTTTTAGTGACCAACATATTCCCCAAATTGGTTTAGATCGGAGTGGGAATAATAAATGTCACCAATTAAGTGATTAACGCAAACACAAGGAGATGATGGACGCAGTGCTGAACCGCCAAGCCAGGTCTTCCCTGGACAGGAAACAAGCATCTTGGGACTGCTTTTGGGGTAACACCCCTCCCTCATCAGCCAGGCTAGCTTGAATCCAGTGGCAAAGTGAGCAAGGGACCCTACGTCTGCGCATACCCTGCCAACTTAAGTCAAACAAAGCAAACAGAAGGAGATGATGGATGGAGAACTGAAACTTTTCAGACACTTACCCCCAGTCACAGATCTGGGTTGAATCCATCATCGTTCTTTAGCTCACTTCGCCACCCCAGTTCAGACCCAGCTATATGCAAATCAGTCTTGACCCTGTGCCTCATGGGAACAGTCCAGCCCGAACTGCCAAGCTGGGTGTTTTCTGGACCGGAAACAAGCATCCTGGGACCGGTTTCAGGGTAACACCCCTCATCAGCCAGGCTAGCTTGAATCCAGTGGCAAAGTGAGCAAGGGACCCACGTCTGGGCATACCTGCCAACTTAGGGCAAACAAAGCAAACACAAGGAGATGATGGACGGAGTGCTGAAACTTTTCAGACACTCCCAGTCACAGGTCTGGGTTGAATCCATCATCGTTCTTTAGCTCACTTCGCCACCCCAGTTCAGACCCAGCTGTATGCACATCAGTCTTGACCCTGTGCCTCATGGGAACAGTCCAGCCCGAACTGCCAAGCTAGGTCTTCCCTGGACTGGAAACAAGCATCCGTGGACCGGTTTCAGGGTAACACACCTCATCAGCCAGGCTAGCTTGAATCCAGTGGCAAAGTAAGCAAGGGACCCACGTCTGGGCATACCCTGCCAACTTATGGCAAATAAAGCAAACACAAGGAGGTGATGGACGGAGTGCTGAAACTTCAGACACTCACCCCCAGTCACAGTTCTGGGTTGAATACATCATCGTTCTTTAGCTCACATCGCCACCCCAGTTCAGACCCAGCAATATGCAAATCAGTCTTGACCCTGTGCCTCATGGGAACAGTCGAGCCCGAACTGCAGAGCCAAGTGTTCAACATATTCCCCAAATTGGTTTAGATTGGAGTGGGAATTATAAATGTCACCCGTTTAGTGATTAACACCTTCCCCAAAATGGTTTAGATTGTAGTGAGAATAGCAAATGTCACCCCTTTAGTGTCCAACACCTTCCGCAAAATGGTTTAGATTGGAGTGGGAATAGTAATTGTTGCCCCTTTAGAAAAAAAGGGTCTGTTTTCAGTAAAAAAAAGGCGATGCGTCCATGTTGCGCTTTGTGTCATTTCCTGTCTCGGGCACTAGGCCTACCCACACAAGTGAGGTACCATTTGTATTGGGAGACATGGGGGAATGTCAGCTGAATGAAAGTTTGTAGCTCCCTGCAGATTCCAGAACTTTCCATCACAGAAATGTGAGGAAATTGTGTGTTTTTTAGTCAAGGTTTGAGGTTTATAGTGGATTCTTGGTAAAAAACACCTGGTGAGAGCCATGCAAGTCAGCCCACCCTGGATAGCCCTAGGTGTCTAATTTTCAAAAATGTACAGTTTGGCCAGGTTTCCCTAGATTCTCGTGGAGCTAGTGTCCAAATTCTACAGCTACCCACATTGGAAGAAAATGTCAGTTGTCAGTGGAAAAATGTGATATGTCCAAGTTGTGTTTTGGGCCGTTTCCTGTTGTGGAAACTAGGCCTACCCACACAAGTGAGGTACCATTCTTATTGGGGGAATGCCAGGTGGATGGAACTTTGTGGCTCCCTGCAGATTCCAGAACTTTTCATCATAGAAGTAGGAGGAATTTTTTTTTTTTTAGTAAACTTTTGATGTTTTCAAGCAATTCTGGGTGAAAAACCCTGGTGATAGCCATGCAAGTCAGCCCACCCTGGATACCCCTAGGTGTCTAGTTTTAAAAAATGTATAGTTTGGCTAAGTTTCCCTAAATGCCGGTTGATCTAGGGTTCAAAATCTACTGCTACCCACATTAGAAAAAAGGTTCAGTTTTTAGTGGAAAAACGCAATGCGTCCATCTTGTGTTTCGGGCCCTTGTATGGCACGGGCACTAGGCCTACCCACACAAGTGAGGAACCATTTTTAATGGGAGACTTCGATAAATGGTAGGTGGATGGATCTTTGTGGCCCCTCACAGATTCCAGAACTTTCCATCACAGAAACGTGCCGAAAATTAGATTTTTAGTCAAAGTTTGAGGTTTGCAAGAATTCTGGGTAAAAAAACCTGGTGAGACCCATGCAATTCAATCCACCCTGGATACCCCTCCTAGGTGTCTAGTTTTAAAAAATGTATATGTTGCCTGGGTTTCCCAAGGTGCTGGCTGAGCTACTGTTCGAAATCTAAACTATACACATTAAAAGAAATGGTCCCGTTTTCGGTGGAAAAATGTGATGCATCCATGTTGTGTTTTGGGCCCTTTCATGGCATTGGCACTAGGCCTACCCACACAAGTGAGGAACAATCTTTATTGGGAGACTTGGCTAAATGTCAGGCAGATGGATCTTTGTGGCTCCCCACAGAGTCCAGAACGTTCCTTCACAGAAATATGCCGACAATTAGATTTTTAGTCAAAGTTTGAGGTTTGCAAGGAATTCTGGGTAAAAAGAATCCGGTGAGACCCACGCAAGTCAATCCACGCTGGATACCCCTAGCTGTCTAGTTTTTTAAAATGTACAGGTTGGCTAGGTTTCCCAAGGTGCTGGCTGAGCTACTGTCCAAAATATAAAGCTACACACAGAAAAAAGGGTCAGTTTTCGGTGGGAAAATGTGATGCATCCATGTTGCGTTTTGGGCTGTTTGCCGTTGTGGGCAATAGGCCTACACATACAAGTGAGCTACCATTTTTATCTGGAGACTTGGGGAAATGCCAGGTGGATGGAAGTTTGTGGCTCTCTGCAGATTCCGGAACTTTCTATAACAGAATTGTGAGGAAAATGTGTTTGTTTTTTTAGTCAAAGTTTGAGGTTTGCTAGGAATTCTGGTTAAAAAACCTGGTGAGACCTATGCAAGTCAGCCCACCGTGGAAAACCCTAGGTGTCTAGTTTTCAAAAATGTACAAGTTTGCTTGGTTTCCCTAGGTGCCGGCTGAGCTAGGGTCCAAAATGTACAGCTACCCACATTGGAAAAAAGAGTCCGTTTTTGGTGGGAAAATGTAATCCGTCAATGTTGCGTTTTGGGTCGTTTTCTGTTGCTGACTTTAGGCCTACCCACACAAGTGAGGAACCATTTTTAATGGGGGAATTGGGGAAATGTCTTTCCAGCAGAGAAATGTGTGGAAAATATTTTTAGTCAAAGTTGTAGGTTTGCAAGGGATTCTGGTTCAAAAACCCTGGTAAAAGCCAAGCACGTCAGCCCACC
Organism: Calotriton arnoldi; assembly: GCA_963921515.1. Taxonomy (NCBI): domain Eukaryota; kingdom Metazoa; phylum Chordata; class Amphibia; order Caudata; family Salamandridae; genus Calotriton; species Calotriton arnoldi. The sequence continues at coordinate 134,449 of CAWUFW010018532.1, forward strand.
ATGGATACCTATAGGTGTGTAGTTTTCAGAAATTCACAGGTTGGCTAGTTTTTCCTAGATGCCGGTTGATCTAGGGTCCAAAATCCACAGCAACCCACATTGGAAAAAAGGGTCAGTTTTTGGTGGAAAAATACAAGGTGTCCACTTTGCCTTTTGGGCCGTTTCCTGTTGCAGTCATCAAGCCTACCCACACAAGTGAGATACAGTTGTTATAGGAAGACATGTGGGAGCATAAAATAGTATAGCATTTGTTATTACCAATTGTATTTTGCTGCATTTGTGCCTTTAAAAAGTAAGCCAGTGTATAAGAAAGAAGACATTTTGAAAAATGCCCTCTAAATCATATACTAGTCCAGGAACCCACAAATTCGGAGATGTACAAATACCCACTGCTCCTGAACTTCACATCTTGTGCCCATTTCAGAAATACATAGGTTTCCTTGATACCCATTTTTCACTCTGCCTATTTTGCTATATGAATTGGTCTATACTATGTACTCAATGAAAAAACATTGTATGCAGCAGCTCAGTTGTTGGCTCTGCGTACCTTGGGTTCTTGGAGAACTTATAAACCCTATATATCCTTGCAACCAAAAGGGTTTAGTGGACGTAATGGTATATTGCTTTTGCAAATTGCCCATTGTGACAAAAAGTTACAGATTAAAATGTTGTCATAAATTGCAATTTTTTCCCATTCATTTTCAATATTTATTTATTCAACAGTTATTTTCCTTAGGTACACCTTAAGGGATATACACATATTGCCACTCCCAGAATTAGGAATTATGTCTACTTTTCAGAAATCTATAGCCATCCTGGATCACACCTTGGTTTCACTCTGGTTTCCACCACAAACTGGAAATAGGTTGAGAGCACAAGAAATTGGAAACATGGGCTCAAGCGGCTAAGGGGTTAATGATAATGTGATTATTTTGGCAATATGATTATAGTCGATATTGTGTAAGGTGATATTTTTGACAAAGCGTATATTTGTTTACAGGTAACAATGTTTAGGTTATGATATTATGGTTTTCGATATAAATAAAAATCTATATTTTTAACAATGATATTTGTCTTCTCGTTGGTGGTTTCATTAGTTAAGTATAGGAAGATGATGTATTTGTTAACAACATTTCATTTCTGATATTTTTATATATCAATATTGTGTGCATCAATATTGTATCAGTGACCCATCTCAGTGATAGGGAGTCATCTTTTAACCTTTATTATGGCCACCTTATGCTCACCCAACAGATCACATTTGAATTACTTGTGCACACTCATCCCAATAAATCCATCAAGCAACCTCGCCCACACACATATCCATCCACCCCCGGTATAAGCATTCACCCATTAACTCACAACCATGTATTTTTTAAACATATTTTTATTGTTTTTCAACAAATCAAACAGAACACTTCTCCACCAGTGACACAACAGAACAAGGCCAGACATTATAAAGTAACATTTATGCATCATTGGCTCCTGTCTGTTCCTTTCCATATTAATCTACACCATCATTCATGCCTCATTTTATTTGCAATATTATAACCGGTTTGTTATCCAGTCTATAGCAGCCCTTTGTGGGATGGCCACATTTTACAGATCTTTGTCCATGTCTGAGGGCAGACCCTGCTTTTATAGACCTGTCGCACTGCCAGCATGCAACAATCCATATCTTCTTTCCAGGCATTTAGGTTCGGCGGTACCCTGGCTCTCAAAAGCTTAGAAATGTTTATTTTGGCTAACCCCTATCCAAGGACCAGCCATATTTTCTTATACTTGGGAACCCTTTCATCTCTACAGAGGTTAAGTGTTCATAACTTTACAGATGTTGTAACATGGGCCCATATTACTACATTCATACACTCATTTATCTATCCCCAGTATCACTGTTTCCTGGTGCAAATCCACAGGATATGAAAGAAGGAACCTTCCTGGAAGCAGCCCCTGAGACACCAACCAGAATCTGTTCTCCCTATTTTTTCTGTACTATCTTGAAATAGAATGATCTATGTAAAATCCCTAATTGCATCATCTAAAACTTGATCAAATCGCCACTCCTTACAGGGCTCTCAACGCCTCCTCCTCAAGTGCTCCTATACCAGCTTCCCAGCTTCCTTTAAATTTTTGGAAGCTGTCAAGGGAATTATTAAGCATTTTTTATAGATCAAGTGGACTGCTTTTTTCCTAAGGGGATCATTCAATACTTGGTACTCCAGCAGAGAGGGGTCAGAGAGGGGAATCGGAGTACTGCATGCCATTGATTGATACCCAGCCATCCACCTAGCTATAGCAGGGCCATCTACTTCATGCCTCGTAATCTGACTTCAGATTGCATCACAGTATGGGGACAGCATTGGTAGAGATGATGGATTCTATCAAACTATTGCTTGACTATGGAAATCAGGCTGCTCTGGTCTTATTGGATCTATCAGCGGCCTTGAATAACATGTTGCATACTATTCTTCTCAAACGATTGAAAGACATTGGTTTGGATGGCCTTGCTTTTGCATGGATTTTCTCCTTCTCGGACAACATTAATTTAGGTGTCAATATAGATCTCCACCTGTCCAAGCTCTTTCAGATATCTAAAGTAGTCGGATCATGATTTGCTCTATTAAGAGCTTTTAAATTATTTTTGGGCTTACTCCCTTTCCAGGTGCAGAAAACAGTGATTCATGAATTGATAATTTCTCGCATTGACTATGCCAATACTCTGTACTTGACTTGGGCATGCCATTTTACCTGCTGAAGAGACTGCAGATCGTACAAAATGGAACTGCCAGGCTACTCCTGAAGATCAAATCACAACAAGAGGGCCACAGGAGATTTAAAGACCAGCAGGAATTAACTCCCCTAATGTACATTATTGAACCACAATATAAACTCCTGGGTCTACAAGAACAAAATTAACTATTACAAGTAGTGACCTGGCTGTGGTTGAGTATCCCTTTCAAAGGACGGTTTCCCTCACCCACCATAGGTAGCATTCTTCATCATCGGGAAACTCCTCACACCATGATACCTGGTCACAGTGTGGGCTACAACCACCTCTCTGAGATGGAGGAGCTCAGGAATGTTTTGAGGGGGATAAAATAAATACCTTTTAGATGAGCTAAGGGCGATGAGGACATCCGAGCAAAAACAAATGAAACTAGTGATGGTGAAAACTAGCTACAGGGTATGCAAATCCCTTTATTAGTGCGTCCCTGGGCCAGGATTAAAAACAGGGCTCTGCAGGAAAAATGAAACCTGGCAATCCCCAGAGAGTTACATTTTTCCTTTGAAACCCTGTTGGAAAGCGTGTTTGGGGGCCCCTCCGGTTGGGGGCATAGGTGCCCCCTTGTTGATCCCTGCACCTCATGGCAGGCAGCTTGAGGTGCCTGCCACGTGCTGCAGGGATAAACACAGACTCCCATTCCTCTATGGGAGCTTGTGTTACGGCTGGTTTATGGCCGGAACACGAGCTCCCATAGAGGAATGGGAGTATGCGACCACATAGTGATTAGGTGGTCGGGACCGCAAACCAGAGGTCAGTCGGTCCTGTTTCCTCGACGGTATCGTCCGCCCGACATCAAAATAAGCCCCCTAGTCCTCATACATAGAGTTTTCTACAGTACTGGCCCCATTACCTCTCTGACATACTGAGGGCCCAATTCTGATGCGGGTTGGAAAAGCTTCCCGACTGAGGGCCTGATTCTGATGCGGTTAGGAAGGCCTCCTAACAGCATTTGCTCCTTCCAAATCGGATCGGGAACGTGTCTTCCCGACCGAGGGCCCAATTCTGATGCGGTTAGGAACAAATGTTCCCATTGAAGTCAATGGGAGTTCAACCAAATCGTATCTGGAAGCATCCGGATGCATCCTACTCCGCCGGTCGGACTTTCCCGATCCGAGTGGGTCGGACACCATTTCCCAACCGATTCGGTCGGGAAGCTTTTCCAACCCGCATCAGAATCGGCCCCTGAGCTGTTATCAGCCTACCAGAACCCTCCATTCATCTGATGCTAGTATGCTCCTTGTCCCGAGGATCAGACATGAAATGAGGAAGGGCGTCATTCTCCTATGTTGTAGGCCAGGATTGGAATCATCTTCCGCCACATTGCCACTAGATTTGGTTTGAAGGCCTATTCTGAAAATCTCTGAAAACCTGACTATTAGACACAGCTTTTTGAGCAAGGTAATTCCTATGCATTTGGGAGTAAAGTGGCTATAGTCTTAGTGCTGGGACACTCTACGGGGTAGCTATTGCGCTTTACAAATGTCTTGCTTGATTGATTGATTGATAGATATATCCAAAGGTTTCTGGGTCTGGCATTTGATAATCCTGCTGAAGGTCTCTATGTTGAACATTCTCGCCCTCTGCTAACATGTCTACTAATTTACAAATTACAATATGATCCCATCCACGAAATACTGTAAGTTAGCCCACCTCGTCCAACACGTCACTGTCCCACAGGGGGGTGCCTTCCATAAGGACTGCCTTCCATCCCAAGTACCTCGTGGCATTTCGCCAGCCCAGCCCCACTGTCTTTGTATGTATCAGCAAGTCAGTTATTGTTTTACACCTATACAACGGTATGTAGACAAAATATTGAGTTGGAAATGTCTACCTACACAAATATCGAGTTGTAAATATCGTGACACAGAAATATCGACAGCAAGAATATTGTGGTCAAGAATATCGATTTTAAGGTAAGAAATATTGTTTTTAAAAATATAGAAGTCATTCATATTGTTTGCAAACATATATTTGTTTAAAATATTGATTTTTAATTAGTGTTATGAATTTTAGTATATATTTTAAATGTATGTGATGTATTTTTTGCATGTGTTTATGTTTTTATATATGTGTTGAATTTTTAGTAGTTATCAATTTTATTTTAATTACATTTTGCATTTTTTAGTTCCTTAGCAGGTTGTTGGTTTATAGGGGAATAGGGTGGGAAGTAATTTAATTATAATAAATTAATGATTATTTTTTATATATTAATATTTATTTAATTGACATTTTATAGTGTTACATGTGTTCTTATTTTTAATTGTGAATTTTATATGTGGGCTCTGGGGTGTATAGGGGTATAATGTGGGAAGTAATTTAATTTTAATTAATTAATAATTGGTTGTTAATTAATATTAATTAATTGGTAATTATTTTATGGTAATTGTGTAATTCTTTTTAGGTGCGGGTTATGGGGTTTATAGGGGAGAAGGGTGGGAAGTAATGTATTTTTAATTAATAATTAGTTGCTAATTAATATTAATTAATTAATTGAAAATTTATTATGTAAATTTTTTAATTAATTTTAGGTGTGGATTGTGGGGTTTATAGGGGTAAAGGGTGGTAAGTAATTTATGTTTAATTAATTATTAATTAGTTGATAATTAATATTAATTAATTAATTGATAATTAATTAGGGTAATTGTTTTATTATTTTTTTGTGTGGGTTTTGGTTTATAGGGGTAAAGGGTGGGGCGTAAATTAATTTTACTTACTTTATAATTAGTTGTTAAATAATATTAGTTTTTTAATTGTAAATAAATGTTAATTGTTTAATTAATTTTTTTACAGTTTAATTTTAGGTGTGGGTTGTGGGGATTATAGGGGTGGGAAGCTAATTCATTTTTATGTGTTTTAATTTGTTTTTTAATTAATAATTTTTCTTTAATTGATTATTATGTTAATTATGGAAGTACATTTTTTTATTTAGATGTGGGTTGTGAATTGTTTGTTGTTATAGGGTAGGAAGTAAATAAACAAAATGTATGTCATAATTAATGTTTTTGTTTATAAATAATTTCAAACTAAAAATATTTATTTGTTTGAAAATTATTTTTTATTTTATTTAATATAATATTTGTAAGTATTTGTGATATGTATTTAACATTATAATATGTTTTTATTTTTTTAATTTTTAATATTAAATATATTTGTATTTACATTTTTAACATATTTATATATTTTGTTTTTTTTCTTTTTTTTGTTGTTGATTTTTGTTTGTTTCTCATTTTGAACTGACTGGAGTGGGAATAGTAATTTTTAACCCTCAGCTATCCAACACTTTCCCTATTGTTGCACTCATTGGAGTGGGAATAGTAATTTTAATCCTCCGCTATCCAGCACTTTCCACACTGTTGCATTCATTGGAGTGGGAATAGTAATTTTTACCCCTTCGCTATTCAACACTTTCCCTGCTGTTGTACTGACTGCAGTGGGAATAGTAATTTTTACCCCTCCGCTATCCAACACTTTCCCTACTGTTGCACTCATTGGAGTGGGAACAGTAATTTTTACCCCTTCGCTATCCAACACTTTCCCCACTGTTGCACTCACTGGAGTGGGAATAGTCATTTTTACCCCTCCTCTATCCAACACTTTCCCTACTGTTACACTGACTGGAGTGGGAATAGTAATTTTTACCCCTCCGCTATCCAACATTTTCCCTATTGTTGCACTCATTGGAGTGGGAATAGTAATTTTTACCCCTCCACTATCCAACATTTTCCCTACTGTTACACTGACTTGAGTGGGAATAGTAATTTTCACCCCTCCGCTATCCAACATTTTCCCTATTGTTGCACTCATTGGAGTGGGAATAGTAATATTTACCCCTCCTCTATCCAACATTTTCCCTACTGTTGCACTGACTGGATCGGAATAGTAAATTTTAACCCTCCGCTATCCAACACTTTACCTACTGTTGCACTGACTGGAGTGGGAAATTTAAGTTTAAAGATTTTTCAAATGTTTTAATTTAGAATATAATTTTTTTAAAATAGATTTTATGTTATAAGTATATGTATATATATATATTTATTTGTTAAATTTGTATATAATTTAAAAATTATAAAATACATTAAAATTAATAGTTTATTAATTGTTTTAAAGTAAATACATATATTAATTATTATATATGTGTGTTTAACTTTTTTAAATTACGTTTTTATATTAGTTAAAATGTATATTAAATCTAATTTATTTTTTAAACTAATTTTATTATTTAATATATTTAATATTTATTATTTTATTTTATATATATAAAAACGATATTTTGTACAACTATATTTATGACATCGATATTTTTTCCCAATATTTTTGTACTTACCATTATAAATATAGGATGTCGATATTTTTTACATCAATATTTATAACTCGATATTGTGTTATGGGGTTATTTTATTTGTCGATATTCTGTCAGTGAACCCTATATAACACTGCTGGGTTTTTCCGGTCTCCCATGGCATGTCTATCAAACCTGACTGCAGGCTCATCCTGCGGTGTGAACACCCAGTTGTTTGTCATTTCCAACTGGGTGGCCCAGTAATACTTTGTGATATTTGGTAGTGCTATACCTCCATTATATACCCCCCTATATATACCCCCTCATCAACTTTCTGATTGCTATCCGTGGTGCCCTGCCATTACACAACAGCAACCGGATTTCAGCCTCTCATTTCTTTAGGAAACTCTTTGTGACCCTGTGTGGAGTATTTTGAAATACATAGAGATATATTGGTAATGGGGGGCATGGCTTGACGCCGGAGAAGATGGCGGCGCGTCCGTGACTCTCTCTGTGTCAACGCTGACCGCAGACTGCCGACCTCGTCTTCACCTCTCCTGACGAGCCGAAATGGGTTCAGGAGGACGTGGAGAGCTGCGCGCTGCCTTGAACGAGAGCCTTCATCCCTGCAGCGGTGATTTCTAGGCATTTAGGCGGTGCATTATTTCTCGCCTCAAAAGCGGCCGCCATTTTGAGTCGCGGCCGCTTCCTTTCAACTCATGTTTGCCGGGGAAGCTTCGCTGAGGGGAATTCCTCCTATAAATTGCGTGCCAAGGATTTCAAGGTATGCTCCCTTCAGCACTTCTGGCTACATGATCTTTTGAACCACCTGACATGTTTTTGGTCTTTCTGGGCTCCTAATGATGCTGAATGACATTCTCCTTATAATCTCATCATATTCACTACTTTACATTTGTGACTCTGTGGAACATTTTTCAACCTATTAATTGGCCATCATATGGGGAGTTTGAGGATTGCTGATCCTGTATCGAGTATGTGAAACGTGGCTATGGTCTTTTTGGTCTTTGATACTGCCTATCTTCTTCCCCAGAACAGCACCATATTCATTGCAGTACCTTAGCGGCTTTGTGGACTTTTATTTTCATGTTGATCTGTCACCCTATGGGGAGACTGAGGAAAGCTGATTCTTGCATTCAGTCTGTGGTGCAAAAGAAATTTATCAAAAATGTCAAGGTCTTCTCAAAATTCACAGCCATGGAAGCCTCTTTAGCAGCCTCTTCTCCTAAAAATGGTGCTCTGTCTGACACAAACTCTGGCTCGGTGGCCTTGGGGAAGGCCTCAACAAAACGTCTCAAGAAAGACCTGCCTTCCCCTGCAAAATCCCCCTCTCCAGCTTCATTGGACCTGTTGCTAGCTGAAATTCGAGCCCTGCGTCCTTTTATGGAGGAAACAAATAATAAATTGCAATACCTCACAGAAAGATGGTCTCAAAAGGACGAACGCTTGGTGGTACTGGAGCGCAGCGTCTCTCTTTTCAGTGATACTGAAAATAAAGTCAATTCTCTCGTGACCCAGTTTTCATTTTTACAAAAACATGTTAAAGAGTTGGAAAATCGAAACAGAAGAAATAATCTACGCATTTTTGGACTGCCAGAAAATGTGGAGGGATCGGATCCTCTCACTTTCTTCAAGAATTTTTTCCCAGAACTATTAAAACTTCCTGAAAACACCTCTTTAAACATACATTGTGCTCACTGACTGGGTCGCTTGCCTGCTGTGGTTTCTTCTCCAAGACGCCCAAGAGGCGTTATCTTGTATTTTTGGGAATATACAGATCTCCTCAAAGTTCTCTCAGCTGCAAAATCACTCAATCGCATTTCTTGGTCTGGCCGCACTTTGTTCTTCTCCCAGGATTACGCCAAGACCACAGCTGACAGACGTAAGGAATTCCTCAGCATGAGACCGGAGCTTCGTTCATTGGGAGCCCACTATGGCCTTTTCCACCCATGCCTCTTTAAAGTTACTTACAGAAACAACACGATTGCCTACGAAGATCCCAGCAAAGTGAGAATCTTTATAAACTCTTGCAAGACAGAGACCATGGATACTTCGAGACCTTCGTCTTCCTATTCAAATTAATATTTCAGGATTTCGCTGACTATCAGAATTGTTTGTTCTTTAAATGCCATAGAATATTTAGTACTGTTTTTATATTCTTCTGACGCCCTGTCTCGGTATTTTTGTTGATATTTAAAGTTGATATGTTTTTGTTGTTTCCCCTCCGTAGACATCCCGGTATTTGTGCTACATCTCGTTGATTACGGTGGTTCGTTTGTCCCATCGACGGAGTCCGGATTTGCGGCCCTTCCATGTGCTTTCTCCCCCCTAACCTTCTTTTGGAGTTTTGTGGAGTTTTGTAGGTATGAGTATTCTTTTGTCTATTTTAACTTTTGTGTTTATTTTTGTCTCCTTTTCCTTCTTACACCTATCTTTTTTCTTCCTGTCCCCTCTTTATATTCTTCATCAATATTTTCTATGGTCTTCTCACTTTCCTTATCATGTTAATACTAACGTTCAAGCAATTTCTACAATATTTATCTTCTTGTTCGGAATGATGCTTATCTTCTCATTCGGAATTATATGGTATGTACTATGCTACCTCCTTCATATGCATATTGTAGTTTATTTTATTCTCGCATTGAAGTTCTCTTGTCATTGAAAAAATTTTCATGGAATGTACGAGGCTTAAATTCCCCCATCAAAAGCCAGCGTGTACTAACACATTTATCGAAGCTTGGTGCAGACATTGCTCTAATACAAGAAACCCACCTCACCGAAAAAGAATCTTTGAAATTAAAAAGGGATTGGGTGGGTACGGTTTTCTTCTCCCCAGGTGATGGCAAAAGGAATGGAGTTGCCACACTATGTCGCAAATCTTTAAATGTCAAATTACTTACCCAAGATTCTGATGATGTTGTTCGATGGCTTTTCACTGAACTGATGATTGAAAAGACCCCACTTTCTCTCTTTAACATTTATGCTCCGGCCACAGGAGATTCTTTATTTTGGGCGAATCTCACAAAAAATCTTTTACAATACGCTCACGACAATTTCATCTTGGCGGGTGATTGCAACCAAGTTTTAGATCCCTTTATTGACCGTTGTTCCCTAACCTACTTCACACAGAACAAAGCTCACAAACTTTTTGTACAAACCATTCAGCAACGGAAGTTGTTAGATGCCTGGACACTTTGCAATCCTACCACAAGAGAGTATACTTATTTTTCACCAGTACACCAGACTCAGTCACGTATTGATTATATTTTTATCTCCCATAATATTTCACAGTCCTTACAATCCGCTGACATTGTCTCTATTTTAATCTCAGATCATGCCCCAATTTCTATCCTATTAGACATTCTCAACAAACCCAATCCATCCAATCATTGGCGCTTTTATAATTCCTTACTTCTTGACCCTAATTTTACATCCTCTTTTACCTCCTTTGTGCATGAATACTTTAAACTCAATAAATCGGATGACTTACCTCTTTACATCATTTGGGACGCCTTTAAAGTGACAGCAAGAGACTTTATCATTAACTACGTTTCCAAAAAGAGACACATCGCCCGGAACAAATCTACTGATCTCTTTGCAAAAATAAAGAAATTGGAACACTCCTACTTTACTTCTAGGTCAAGAGACTGTTTAAAAGAACTTATTGATACCAAACTCAAATTCAATAAAGAATCTACAGATAATGCCTCATTATATCTTATAAAATCCAGTGCAAAATTCTATGGGGGACAGAACAAGTCAGGCAAACCCCTTGAAAACTACCTTAAAATTAAACATAATAGACTTAACATTGAATCAATTCTAGATCCCCAACACAGTCTTAAATCTAAGGATTCTGAGATCCTAGAGGAATTTCATCACTTTTATAAATCTTTATATATACCAGATACCTCTCCCTCAGACTCTCAAATTACAGATAGATAATCTCTTCCATAACGAAACCCTTTGATACACAATTAAATCTTGATTCATTAGAGTTGGATATCTCACAAGACAAATTACATAAAGCATTACTTACACTCAAAAAGGATAAAGCTCCAGGTCCAGATGGATTCACTGTAGAATTTTATATGCATTTTCCTCAATTACTCATCCCAAAATTGTCTACTCTCATATCTTCTTTCTTACAAAATGGCAAAGCTTCTGGTTCTTTCCTTGAAGCCCTGATTTGCCTCATTCCCAAGGATGGTAAAGACTTGTGCTACTGCAAGAATTTCAGACCAATTTCATTAGTGAACATAGACTATAAAATCTTCTCCAAGGCCCTGGCTTTGAGAATGGATTCTTACCTTCCAGCTCTTCCTGGCAGGGAACAGTCAGGTTTTGTAAAGGACGCTACATTACGGATAACACCCGATTATTCTTTGATATTCTTTCTAAGTCTTCCCACTCTTCCGAGTCTCTAGCGGCAATTGTATTGGACGCTGAGAAAGCATTTAACAGAGTCCATTGGCCTTTTTTGTTTCAGACCCTCAAATGGTTTGGATTTGGTCCAAAAATTATTTCTTTGATTTCTCTCCTTTATTCAAATCCTAAAGCAGCAGTTTTCGTTAATAACACTTCTTCCCCTTATTTCACCTTAGGCAGAGGGGTGAGGCAAGGCTGCCCCTTATCTCCATTTCTCTTCAATTTAGCCTTAGAGCCCTTCCTATCTAAAATACGCCAGAACCAGGGAATACATGGTTTCAAATCTAATACATTACGAGTGAAGCTAGCAGCGTATGCTGACGACATCTTATTATTTATCTCAAATCCTCAATCTTCCCTTCCCGCCTTTTTACAAGATGTGAATTCATACTCTTTCATCTCTGGTTATAAACTAAACAATGATAAATGCGAGATTTTACCCTTGACCAAATTCACCTGCAAAGAAGACTTTATCAGTACTAACTTCACTTGGAATTTCAAACATATAAACTATTTAGGCATATATTTTGCTCCGTCAATTAAAACCTCCATTTCCACGAATGTAGAGAAATGTTTGTCAAAATTGGCTGACTTGACGAGCAGGTGGCATCCACTTTATTTGTCATGGTGGGGACGTTTAGATACTATCAAAATGATGCTTTCTCCTATTGTTCTTTACACTATTTCTAATATTCCACTTGCTATATTCTCTAAATCCTTCCAGAAAATTAATTCTACACTTTCTTCTTTTCTCTGGAACAACAAGAAAGTTTGCATGTTTATGCGCCCAAAAACAGAGGGAGGTGTTAATTTTCCTGATTTTTCTAAATACCATAGGGCATTCTTATTGCGCCAAGCCTTCAATTGGATATCAGATTCCTCACGAGCTCCACCTCTCTGGGTATCACTTGAGCAATCTTATTTATCTTCCTTTTCCTTTCAAGAATACCTGTCGTTCACCCGCAAACCCCAGCATATATCCACTCCCATTCTTAAACACTCATGTCGCTTATTAGAATCGGTTCTTTCATTCTTCTCTGACAGTCGCGAAATTTTTCTTAATACCACTTTATGGCATAATAAATTTATATTGATCAAAGGTAAACCTTTCTACTGGAAAACTTGGAGACAAAAGGGCTTACTTTGGGTGAATCAATTATTTGAAGCTGATAGAGTAATGTCCTTCTCTCAGGCTAGCCTCCTATTTGACTTTCCTCCTTCATTTTGAAATAAATACCTACTACTATATGACGCTTTATGCCACTCCCTCACCCAATTTCCCTCATCTACCCCTAATACTTACCAAAACATTATTCTTTTTCGTAATCTCCTTCACACAAACCCTAGAGCTTCCACCATTTACTCTTTTCTTAACAAGTCCACTAACACTAGAGACAAAACTAAAATAGAATTAGCTTGGGAACAAGACTTTGGAAAGGTTTGGTCAATTTCCACCTGGTCTAAAATTTGGTCTAAGGTCAGGAAAACCTCCAGAGCAGCTAACACCACTCAAACACTTTTTTATATATGTAATAGGCTCCTCCTTTCTCCCTTAACCCTGCATAGAATAAATAAGGACATGTCATATATTTGTTGGTCCTGCTCTTCAGCACATGCCGATTTAAATCACCTACTCTTTGCCTGTCCTTTTGTTCGTGATTTTTGGGAGGAAGTTTGGAAGCAGATAGTCGTGATTTTTGATTGTGTGGCTCCTCTTTCTCCCGCTAATTTTTTTTTAGGTTCCCTGTCAGATGACTGGGATGGCTGCTCCTTAAATACACGAATTCTGGACTTGCTCATAACAGTTGCATTTCAGCAAATTACTAAAAATTGGAAAGATTAAACCAAATTGTCTTTCCAGGCTTGGTGGTACGCAGTCTGTCATAACCACAGATTAGATACAGCTTATGTGTATCCTCCTTCTCTCGCTATGAAACGATTATTATTATGGTCCCCTGTCACTCAAAACATCGATGGAAGTGCGAAACGTTATAATATACGAACACCTGCAGAGCAAGAAGTCTTGAAGCCTCCTTGACATTCCACATTACATTATTGTTAATATTATCTCTATTTAACAAACGCGTTTGGTTATTAATTAGCACAGTTTACCAAATTGTATTTGACATGTAATTCTTCTTCTCATTTCAATGTTATAATTGCTTGCTTTATATGACATTTATTGTAATTTATATTTTTCATCTTGATAAGATTACCTTTTAAAACTTAAAAAAAGAGATATATTGGTAAGTAAATCATTTTGAACATGACAGCCCTGCCAAGTAGTGACAGCGGAAAACTCCTTCAGTACTTCACCTCGCCCCTAAATCTGTCTAGTAGGGTCAAGAAAAGTGTTCCTATCCCTGGTGACATAGATACCGAGGTATTGAAAGCCAGATGATGTTATCTGCACTGGGCAGTTTCTTGGTAGATGCAGAATGTATCCGCCTAATGGATATAAGAGTGACTTCCACCCATTTATCAAGAGTACTTGCTAAATATTTCAAATACTAGCAGTAGCCTGTCAACGGTCTTTTCTCTTTTCAGACTGCCCTACATAGAGTAGCACGTCATCTATGCATAACGAACAACCATCCATTTATTAATTCATGAAACTAAACTTAAATTCATGACACACACTTGTACATACGTTCCTCACCCAGAGTCATAAAATGAGGAAGTTGACTATATATGTAACAGCCATTAACATTTGAATTACTTAGAGTCACTTATCTGAGTGTTCATGGCCCCCGAACCAGCCTTCCCCATCCATCCTGTGTTCAGCCCACATTAGTGTCCGGTATGACCTCCGATGCTGTCAGGTCCGAGTTTGGTGATCCTGTTACCACCTGTAAAGTACCATCCTCGTCCTGATCTCCAGGCAGTGAGCACGGGCCCTCTTCACCGTGCCCCGTGCCTGTTCTCTTCGCCACCATCCACACACGTTACCACACGGCCGCTAGGGCCCAAGGTTCCAGATGCCTCCACCGGTGCCTCTGTGTGTCTCCTCAACACACCAGCAATGCCCGATCGGAGATCCCAGCGCCTCGGGGCTCCAACGTATTCCGCAGATATGGCCGCGCCCAGCAAGATGGCGGCCCTCGTCCTTGGGTCACTCCGTTCCGCTCGGCGCGGCCACCTGATATGGTATTTCTTGGGGAAATAAGCTGCTCGTGGACACACCGGGCCAAATATTTATTAAAGGTGAGGTTGGTACTTACTCAGCACCCCAGGATAATGCCGGATTTCGCCACGTTAGGACGGAGTTCAGCTCTGCACGTCCTACACCGCCATCTTGTTGGCCGCACTCCCGAGGACAATGGAACAGCATATGCCTAAGGTCACCAATTTGGTGGCCACAGGACCAACATTTAGGAGAGGAGCACATGGAGAATCTAGCTAGTGACGAAGGGGTAAGACATAACCTATGAAAGAGAAAGAACACAGACTGAGAAGTAGAAGCGGTTCTTGTAGTTTTGTATAGTTTATCTCAAATCTTATTCCAAAATGGAAGAGTCCAGGTACATCCCAGATCCAAAACTTAGTTTTGGATCTGACGTACGACAAAGAGCGAAGAAGTCTATATATAGGAGAAGCATTAGGGACAGAAGTAAGAATTGAACAAAGAGGGTATTGTGATGAGGAAGTAGGGGAAGCATTTGGTAATGAATGAAGAACATCTAGAAGAATATTTATGAGAAGGAGATATTTAGATAAAAGGAACAAGAGCACAAATAAATGTTGAAATTGTAAGAAGGAGAGAGGATCATTATTAGAAAGTAAATCTTTGACCCAAATAATACCTTTTTGCCTCCATGCTTTCTAAAATAGCAGTTTGTTATTAATACTAATAAGATTGTTGTACCAGAGAGGAGACTGTCGGAAGGAATCACGAGTCACAAACTGCATTCGATAAATAGGTTTTAGGATGGTACAAGTGTGTTTAAAAAGAGGAGAAGAAATTATGGAAGGCTTAGCCGAGAAAGATAGAACTTCACGGGTAAGAAAAAGAGCTGGAAAAGAACGTTCAATATCCAACCATAAAGGGGTAAACAAGGTTTGCGACAAAGAAAGCCATCTAGAGGCTTGTCAGAAACAAAAAGCCTTATGATATAACCAGATGTAAGGGAAATTGACTCCACCTTCTTGGTTAGCTTTCCTAAGACAAGCTAGAGAAATTCTGGATTTTATATTCATCCACAGAAATTTAGAAACTTTAGAGTCAGATTTAAAAAAAAAAAAATGTAGCAGGAATATCAACTGGGATCAATGAAAGGGCATACAGTATTATGGGTGGAATCATCATTTTGATAGAATCCATACGACCTCACCAGGAGAGAAAGAAGGGATTCCAAGAGGAAAGAAGTTTGTCAACTTTGTCTAGAAAATCATTGACATTCGACGCAACCGAATCATTAATGGATGGGGCGAAACAGATGCCCAAATATTTAATTTTTGAAGTATTCCTGTGGAACCCTGTGGCAGTGAAAGAATGACTGAAAGTAAACTTAGTAAGAGGCATGATTTCAGTTTTATCAGAATTAATATTGTATCCAGAAACCGGGGAAAAGGTAGCAATTTCCTGAAGAAGAGCTGGAACAGACTGCTCAGGAGTGGAAATAAAAAGAAGTATGTCATCAGCATTAGCTGAAATTTTTAAATGATCACCTCCATATTGAAATCCATTCATTTCAGTGTTATTTCTGATATCGGACAGGAAGGTTCCAAAGCAAGTATAAATAAAAGAGGGGATAAAGAACAACCCTGACGAACACCACAACCTAACAGAAAATAACTAGAGATCTTTCCATTAACTAAAACTGATGCCATGGGGGATAGATATAGTAAAGGAATGAATGAAATAAAATGGGGACCTAACCCATGCCAGGCTAGGAATTTAAGCAGGAAGGACCAATCTATGTGATCAAATGCTTTCTCAGCTTCAGTAGAAATTGCTGCCATATGAAAAAGAAAAATAATCTAGAATTATCACAAGTAAATCTTCCTTTAATAAATCCTGACTGTTCCTTACCAATCATGAAGGTAGGAAGTGTTCAAGGCATAAAGCTAGTAATTTGGCGAAGATTTTATAATCCACGTTGACTATCAAAATAGGCCTGTAGTTTTTACAAAAAGCCAGGTCTTTAACTTCCTTATGGATAAGACAAATAGTCGCTTCCTTGAAGGAGCCCCCGGTGGAGCCAAACGCAGAGAAAAATTGAAAAAGTTGAAATAGTCTAGGAAGAAGAAGATTAGAGAAGTGAAGAAAACATTAGACCGTGAAGCCATCCGGGCCAGGGGATTTGTTCTTCTTAAAAGATTGAAGTGCATGAAGAATCTCTGATAAGGAAATGTCAACCTCTAAGGATGAGAAGTCTATGGGGCATATTAGCAAGACCGGCGATAATTTTATCGCTAGCGGGTCTTGCTAAAACGGCGATAAATCGCTGGTCTTGCTAATATGCCCCTGAGCTCGCTATGGTAATTTCTGGAATTCTGTAAATAAGCCTCTATCTGTGAAGGGAAGGGTGGAGATTCAGGTGTGTAAAGAGAATGATAATATTTAACAAATTCCGCAAGGATCTCAGAATCTTTGAAGACAGGAAACCCTATACCATTTTTATTACTGAATCTAATATGTGACCTAGCTTACGGATCTTCCAATAATTAGCTAAAAGCTTACCCATTTTATTACGGCCACCGCAATAACGAGCACTACTGCAAAGTAAAATTGAGGAAGCCTTATCTGTGGAGATCTTATTAAACTGTAGTTTTGCACAAAGAAGCTCTTGCAAATTAGGTGTAGTAGATGGAGAGTAATATTGATGTTCTAAACGTTTAATATCGAATAAAAGGGACTGATGCTGTTTAACAAGAGATTTCTTTTCCGAGATACAAAACCAATAATATTACCTTGGGAAGAAGCTTTAAAAGTATCCCAAAGTAATTGCGAAGAGATAGTAGGATCTGCATGAATTCTAAAAAGTTCCTCAGAAAAAGCCAAAAAAAGAAGAGAAAGTAGGGTCGAGTAAAAGGGAGTTATTGAACCTCCATCTATTTGATTTGGAATGTACCAGGAGCAAATCAAAATCTGCAACGACAGGGGCATGATCAGAAATCACAATCGGTTCAATAGAGGATCCAATGAGATTTTGGGCAAGCAATTTAGAAACAAAGATATGATCCAATCTAGAGAGGGAACCATGAGGTGGCTAGGAAAATGAAAATTCTCTACTAGAAGGATTGCAAATTCTCCATGAGTATACCAAAAGACGCTGAGATATAAAGGAATGAAATTGTTTGTGCATTTTTGGGGAATATATTTAACTGGGGATTTACAATCAATTAAGGGGTCCATTACTTGATTACAGTCACCTCCCACAATAAATAAGTAATCAGCATATTGCACACACTTTTGGAAATATTAGGCCAAAAGGAATTATCAACCTGTGTGGTTCCATAAATATTACAAATAGTTCAGGGGGTATCATTAACAATTAACTTAACAAAAAGCCATCTGCTTTCGGTGTCAAAATCTTGAGAAACAGTTACCAATTTAAGTTCTTGTGACAAAGAAGAATAATGCCATTTTTCGTATTTAAGGAAGGAGAGACAAAAACAGAACCCACCCAACCACATTTAAGTTTTAAAGTCTCAGGTTCAGAAAGATGAGTTCCTTGGAGCAGAACGAGGTCAGGAGAATATTTAGCCAAATGAGAAAGAATTCTCTGCCTCTTTATAGGATTGATCACTCCTTTAACATTCCAAGAAATAACTCTGAATGGAACAACAAATAGAAATATATATACATAGTTGGTCTTCTAAGATAGAAAATACAACAAACTATAAGAAATCAAAAAAGAAGACAGAAATAAGTGAGAGAAAAGAGAGATCAGAGGGAAGAAAAGGGAATGAGAGAAAGTAGAACATCAAAAAGGAGAGACAGTGCATGTCAAGCAATGACGACTGTAGAAACATACCTGATGAGGATGAACATGGGGGAAGAGTCTACGACAGCACAGGGTAAAGACGGGACAGCAAACGCATCAACAGACGAATGGAATACTAACAAGGTAAATGACTAAATAAGACACACAGGAACCTGAAAAAAGAAGAAGGTTAGTCAGTAACTGTGAGAAACAAAACAATCGTAAAAGAAAGAGCATGAGACTGCAATTGAAAAATAACACCAAGAACTAAGATAATATGCAGGAGGAGCCATAGAACACAAAAACAGTCATCTCAACAAGGAAGCAGAAGTCTCCATGGAGCTGGAAGAATGAAGACTAAGAATTTCCCGCTGGTCCGCAGGAGTAGTGAAGGAAGAAGTTTTATTCTGAAATGTTGCTTTGAAGAGACAAGGGTGGAATAAACCAAAGTGGGCACCCAAAGTACGTAATTGAAGATGAAGATCCAGGAACTCTTTCCGCCTGGCAGCTGTAGCTCTTGAGACATCCTGTGAGATAAAAATGTTACTTCCCTGCCATAAAGGTTGCTTTTTAGATTTTGCTGCACTGAGGACTTTCAGTGAATCAGTAAACTCCAGAGAAAAGATAATGGCTCTTCTGGGTTTGGGTGACGAGGATGATGAAAACAAGCGTGGACCTAGACGATGAGCTCTCTGAATATTTAAGCATGTGGAGGAAGGTAAGCCCACCAGCTGAGGCAAAAAAGAAGTAAAAAAGGAAATAGGATCCATTCCTTCCAATCCTTCTTGAAGACCATAGAGGCGCAGGTTATTTTGCCTATTTCTGTTTTCTAAATCTTCAGAGCGAGCCTTCAATGATGCCACCTCTTTTTCCAAAGCTGCAATTTTTGAAGCCTCAGCTTGTACATCACTGGCACGTTGTTCGAGATATCCGAAACTCTGTTTTCCATTTGAGACCATTTGTCATCCAAGTTCTGAATGCGCATATTGGTTTCTTCCATGAATGCACGGAGTGCACAGATTTCCTCAAGCACCAAATCAAGAGAAACAGGAGAAGAATATTTCGCAGAGAGGGAGGGTCCTGTTTGACTCTCTTGTGAGTAGACGAGGTCATAGCTGGACCAATTTTAGCAGAATATGATGATGAGGATGACATATTAGTTGTAGCTGAAGTACACCTTGATGGACAGCTGGCAGACTTTAAGAATATCGATAGCTTCTGTGAATAGGAAGCTACGTGAAGAGGAAATGTCTTGAGTTTCTTCAGTCTGCCCACTAAGTGTGCAGAGAAGCCTTCCTAAATATTATAGAAACAAGGGACTGGTCAAGAAACAGCACCCCACTTCTAGCACTGGAATAAAGTAGAGCGTCGCAGAAATGTTGAGTGGAAAAATCACCTCAGCGAGAAGAACCGCAAGTAGGCAATGCAAAATACAGCAGGGAAGTTAAAAGCATGCACAGCATTAGGAGAGATCCATGTATTTTGCGGGATAAGTCAATAAACCTCCTGGAAAAGGATAGTAAAAAATGCAGGAGAAAAAATTACTTTCTCAGACATAAGCTGAAAATATATAAAATGGCCGCCGCTGAGAGGGAAAAGAAAGAGACATAATTTTAGCCTACAAAAGGATCAAAAGTACTGGTCCAGCATAATGGAAGGCTCACCCTGTCTACCGATGCTCAAAAAGACCATTTGTGCAGTAAAATAATCACAGGGATGGCTCCAGTTGGCTCTGTTCACTCGCCAACACGAAGAGCTCCCGAACTAGGCAGTCATCTCATCTGGCGGCCGCACGTGGCTCTAGTCCGATATTTAAATTATTAATTAAACTTACTGTGCAGACTCCTGGGTGGCCAGCAGATTGTACTAGTAGTTAGTACCGCAAGTAAGCTTGCAGCATGGTCTGCACACACAGCAGTGAGACTGACAGGGTTAATAAGTGCAGCGGAGTGACAGGCTGTAAAGCATGCCTGCTTCCTCGGAACGAAGCCATCCTCACATCCGGCCCCCTCAGCTCCTCTACTTTAATTATCCTATTAATCACCCCACCACCGCCAATCTCTGGTTGGCAGCTGGTGGTGGCTGTGTGGGGCAACAGTGCATTGGAAAGCTGGCTCCACGGAGACCGTGATGACAGAGCAGACAGCAGGCCCTGTTAGGAACAGCTTTGAATTTATGGTCCAATTTCAGCTCTTTAATGCCCTCTTTGGACAGGTCACTGACACAACACAGCCACACTCATCCAAATTCTAAATGTGTTTACATCTGATATTCAGGGGTAGTGGCATGTGTTTTCAATATTGTAACACAGCAGCTCACTAATATTACTCTGAAACCCTCCAATTTCTCATATGGGAGGTCCTGTTTTGATTTAAAATAACCTTTTTTATGGATGTTGTATGAAACACAACATTTCTCTACCAAATGTCTGTACTTGACTCTCAGACCTCACCCTATTAAAAACAAATTAGGGGAAAACAGCATTTTAAACAATCTGATTAAGAATTATTTAAGGTCATAAGGGCAAGACTCTACAGAACAGAGTTGGCCCTATCAGCCCCCCCCCCTGAAAGGTTGGGGCTCTGGGCCAGAGTCCACTTTGCCCATGCCTTAAAACGTCTCTGCCTGCTCCTGTCATTCAGGAGCCACCCTGCTGCAGAAGCTGGCTGTGCAGCCCTGTCACAGCTTCCCCAGCCCTCACTGATGACTTGTACGTAGCGCTGCTGTAAATGCAGCTCTGACGGTCATGGTCACTTACCAGCTTCACCCTCAGCACGCACATGGTCAGGCCGATGCTAAAAATGCGGAGTAATGCATTTTAATGCAATGATATGGACTATCACATTAAAATTAGTTATTTTAATGCCTGCTGCGTGGTACTTGGTAGGGCTGGTTTAAGGAAATGGAACTAAATGAACACGAGGAAGAGAAAATAAAAAGGGAGGGGGAAGCACCACACTAATGGAAAAGGCAAGGAAATAATGCAAAACAAAAGAGAGAAATAAGAAATAATTGCAGGATTGAAAAACAACGAGAGAGGAAGTATGAGAGGAAAATGGAGAAAGAAAACATTTTGGGTTTTTAACAATAAAACATATTCAAAGCTTTAGAGATACTGCATGGACAAAAGCTTTGACATTAATACGTCACATTATAGTACCACACTGAGAAGTACTTATTAAAAGTGATAATTTTTAAACATGGACGTAGAACCATTCCTGCCCCTGCCCCCGCCCCCACACTGGTGCCAGTGCCAGTAATGAACTAAAAGGCAAGACAGTTGTCATGTGAACCCCATAAACATCCCAGATCATTATCGAGCAACATTATGGTCTTTTAAATCAAACACAGTAGGTTTTTGTACAGCTGGTATTCTGAACGCATGTAGGCAGCTGGCTTTTTATGTAGTAGTGTCAATAAAAAAGCACACCATACAAAAAGTCTAGACGACCCTTATTGGTTTACAGGGCTTGCTTCAATAATCCCAAGTGCTCTATATGTGGAAGTGTGGTCGAGCAGTTTAGGCTTATCAGAGGGTAGTGTTAAGCATTTGTTGCACACACAGTCAATAAATGGTACACACACCGAAGAAGAAATCTGAGACCAACTCATAAAAGTAACACAGAATGTTATATAATATCAGACACCAAGATCATTGGAATCAGGTAATTCAGAGTTATCGATTTTACAGGAAAACAGTAAAATAGTCAAATAACATTTTTATGAGGTATGAGCCTTGAGTGTGGTAATGTTATCCTGTGGGCAGAAAATATACACAGCAAAACAGTATTTGCAGTCAAAGTTTGGGGGGCCCTTTTGGGCTTAAGGTGCTAGGGGACAAACGTCCAAAGAACCACCAGTAGTTTTAGTTTACCTGCCCTAGTGTGTCCAGATGCAGAGGTGCTGGTCAGGTTGGTAGCCTCGAGTGCTACACCATTGAAGTCAATGGTACCTGTAACAACACAACTGTAATGGGGGACTTGCGGGCAAGTCTGGGGGAACCCAAATAGGGTTCAAATTATGAGGACCCGCAGGCCAGGGGGATGCAAGCAGGAGTCGTGAACTTGGGCTGTGGAGCTCAGGTGCAGAGGGACTTGGCTGGCTGGCTACTTGCATTTTAGGCTCTCAAGGTTGTCGGTCGGTTTCTTCAGAGGGAAGGAAAACAAGACTGCAGGGATACTCTCAGTGTGGATCTCATCATTCCTGAAGTCCCTGGTCATGCAGGTCAGTTTTCCTCAGCGGTGGTGTCCGGACTGGACACAAACAAGCCTTGACTGATGCAGGTGCTCCGCTACCTAGGGTATTGATGCAGGGGGGCTCCTGGAGGGTCTAGCCTCTCAAATCTCAGTGGACAGATGGGGCTGACCTCCAAGAGCGACAAAGACCTCTCTTCCTGATGTGCTGCTCCTTCAGTGGGCCTGATGGCCAAAAACACTGTGTACCAGACAATTTCGATCAGTGCCTGGAGGGGAGTGGCTCCTCCACACCAAGGGAGATACTGGCTGGTTGGCGAAGCATGGGACAGTCCTCCAAGCATTGGGGAGGATGTACAGCTTTTGGATGAGTTGAGTCTTTGCAATTGTCAAGGCACCAGCAGCCAAGCAGGGTTTGGCGCAAATTTCGGTGCAGGTCCTCTGTTCTCATGGTATTGGCTTTTCTTTGTCCTTCTTCTGTTCCCAGGTAGTCAAATCTGTTTGTCTGGTGTTGGGGTACCTACAAATACTGAATTTAGGGGCGTTTAGGAGGGTACATTGTAGTAGACAATGGGCTACCTACCCCTGGGGTGACTACACCCCCTCTACGACCAGTTCCTGTTAGGAGTTGGCATATCCCTGACCCATAAGTCTCTAGTTTCACCAAAAACAAGATGATGAAACCCTTCCTTGGCTGTCCTCTTCAGGTAGCCGACCTCAGGGGTGTGACTAGCCTGTAAGTGGAACATGCCCCCTGAATATCTAATTTTGCGCCTGCTCTGGTGCCAAATGGACCCAGGACAGGTATGTTTCATTCCCCAGGACTGTGGGGAAAGTCAGAGTTGCATATCAAAGGCGGTAGAGGATTTGAAGCTTCTGTCCTTGGTATGTAAAATCACTAGAAACCCTGTTTGAGGTGTGAACACCTTCCACCAGAGCAGGCATTGTTTCTGGCTTCTGAGAACACAGGCACTCACCTACAGGGGGTCAGAAACTTGATGGTGATGGCAGGCTGGACGATACCAGTCAGCCAACAAACTAGAGGACTAGTAGGTTTACAGGAGGCACCTCTAAGGTGCCCTCTGGGTGCATGTCACAATAAATCTGATACTGGCATCAGTATCGATTTATTGAGATGAGGTGTTTGATACCAAACACCATTATTTTCAGTGAATCTATTGTGTAGCTGGGTAACTCGTAATGACCAGTTCCCAGTACATAGATTCAAAATTGCTTCCCAATCACTTGCAATGTTTAGCAATGGAATTAGACATCAGAGGGGCATATCTGCTCATGCAGATGTGCCGTCACATGTAATAAAATGCACCCTGCCTTAGGGCTCTAAGGCCTGCTGTAGGGGTGGCTTACATGTAGGTTCAGCATTGCACTTGGGCATTGCACACAAGAAGTGTGCAGTGTCGTGTTTTCAGAATGGATTTCACCATTTCACGCATCCTACAATGGCAGTCTTCATACAGTCTTTGTGTGGGTCCCATTGGGTGGCATAATACATGCTGCAGCCCATAGATACCCTCTTTACTACCAATGCCCTGGGTACCATAGGTATCATTTACCAGGGACGTACAAGGGTGCTAAAGTCTTTGCCAATAGATTTACAATTGAACATGTCTTTAGTTTTAGGGAAGGAACACTGGCCCTGGGGCCTGGTTAGCAGGAACCCCGTACACATCCAGTCAAGAATATCAGTACCAGTGGGCAAAAAGTGGAGGTGACCATGGCAAAAAGGGGCACTTTGCTACAACACACATATTTGAAAGTACTTTAGTATTCAATTATGAAGAAAATGGAGTTTGGTGAAATAGAATATATGTCTCAGTTCAAGCAATCTAATCAGGGAAGCCACAATTTATCCAGGCTTTCTGGTTTTACTTTGTAGAAATCAGCCACTAAATGGATATGTATTTATCTCGTTTTTATGTTCAGGCTTTGTCTTTACCTCTTTGTGTAATTTTCTGGAATTTTTACATAGACAAACCTGACACGAAGGCATTGGAGCACTATCCATCAGCACCCTTTATATTACACAAGATTACATTTGTTTTTGACAGGGGGAGGTTAAGTGAATTACCCAGAATCACAGAATGTTGAGCCAACGTTGAGACTTGAACCTGATTAAACAGTTCCAAAGTTGACAGCTCTGACCTTAAAGCCGCATCCTGGACAGAGGGAGGGTGGCAGGCTGAAGCCATAAGAAAGCTCATATTGGTATAGGTTTGAGGTTCCAACAGGACCTCCAGCTGAGCCAGAGCCAGGCTTCTGACTTAAGCCTGGCTCAAGCTTTCAGTGACTCACCGATCTCTAATTCAACCTGCAACAATTTGCATGGTGGCACTTGTAAGCTTTTCTTTTAGTTAGTGCTGGATGTGGAAAATAGATGACTAAAGGATCCTATAAATAGGGGGATGAAATTGTTACAGAAGAACGGGGTGGAGTAGCCTTCTCAAGTTTCCCATGTCCCCAGCCTAGGTTTTTTCTTTGAATTCTAGACTTGTAGTCTTGTTTATTCCATCACAAAACAGGACTACAAATCTGAGAACTCAATGAAAAAACTTGGGCTAGAGCAACACCTCGTACATGAATATGGAAAACCCGGCAGCCATGCTGGAGTCACAAGCGGAAGAGACAAGAGGAGCAGGGGTTGATATTTAACATATATATGTATATTCACTGAGAAAACCTAAAGTGAAAGTAACTTTATAGTGAGGTTAAATGTTCAGTAACAACGTAACATCTTAAACTAAAAAAACAGAAATTCACCAGCTGTAGTTATAGTTATCTCAAATAACTATAACTCGTGCCCTAAGGTAATTATAACTCATGCCCTTGCGATGCACAGTTTTCTCGTCATTAATTTCATTGTAAATGTTGCAATGATATTACCAATGATGTCTTAAAAGAAGTCATGCATGATGTAATATGTGGGGTAAGCCTATGCCCCGGGCCAAATACAATAAAACAGGAGAGAGTCAACGAGCCCCCTCTCCTCGAGCCTATTTTGGCCCTGGGGAACCCATCCCCAGGTATGTCTAAAATATAGATGGGTTTCCCTGGTGCCCATATGGGGCATCCACCGACCACTACATTAGGGGCGCGGGGTGGAGCCCCAGGGTGGCCCCAGCAAGCTCCCCTCATGATGAAGGGGCATTGCTCCCTCCCGCAAGGAGGAGCTATTTATGCTTGCTACCTCTGGGCGGGATTAATATTTGTTCTGTATCTCTGCCCGCAGGAGTGCAGGCAGGGAAAAGAACACAAGTCTGCTCCCAAATAGTGGGAGCATGTTTTAATCTCCTGCTCGCTGGGCCCAAAGTTCCATGTTTACTCCCATTTTGAAAGATATTTAAAAATGCTCCTGCCAGGCAGGAGCATACACACGTTTCTCAGCCTGCTCTGGTATGGGCAGTCACTGAGGCAGCCTGTGGGGAGTGGGGATTGTGGTCCCCAGGGCCTTTAAAGTCTCAGGGAGGGGGACTGCCCGGCCCCCTTCCTTTAAAGTCATTTAAGGTCTTGGAGGAAGGGGTCGACCCCCCTCCCCTTTTTAGTGATTTCGGCCCTGGGAGATGGGGAGCTATTTTGTACTTACTTTCAAGAATCTAAGGCCATACTAGTTTATAGAGTAATGTGTACAAAAAAAGCTTGGATGATGTCATCAGTGATGCCATCCATGATGTCATTTGAGATGTCATCAGTGATGTCATATATGATGTCATAGAACATTTCTGGAGTGATGTAATATTTGAGGTCATAAGCAGTGCATGGCGGACTTAAGTTATAGTCAGCTCTGCTAACTATAACTGGTGAATTTCTGTCATTTTTTTAGTTTAAAACATTAATGTTGTCACTGACATATTTACCTAATTATAACGGTACTTTAACCTTTGGTTTCCTCAGTGAATTTTGAAGGTTTTTTAAAACAAATATAGATCTTTTTATTACACTTAACGCTAATGTTACTTTAACCTCTGTTGTTTTCAGTGAGTTTCTAGGGTTTTTTCTTAAACGTAAACGTAATATTTATCACCATATGTAAAGCCAACCCCCGCTGCACACAGTCTCTGGCTGTGTGCGGTGGTGGTTGGCCAAAGGGCCCTTGACCATGCACAGCAAGAGGTTGGCAACAGGGCCTGGCCTGCAGCAGCCAAACTCCCTGCAGACAGCCATCCCCAAGCTGCACATAGCCTTTAGCCATGCACCACGGGGTGCTGGCCATGGGGCTTGGCCTGCCAAACCCCCAGCAGGCTTCTAACCCCACACTGTACACAGCCTTTGGCATGCACAGTGTAGGGTTGGCCTTCAGGCCCCAGGGACCCCATATCCTTTGGCAACACATACATATTAAGGGGAGGAACCGGAATTGCTCCTGCCCGCAGGGAGAAGCTATTTATGCCGCTCCCTCCGGGCGGGAGAAGTTTCTTGTTTTGTTTCACTGCCCACATCAGTGCAGGCTTGGACACAGAATACAAGTTTTCTCCCTGTGGCAGGAGCATTATTGAAGCACCTGGCCACTGGGAACAGACTTTGTGTTTGCTCCCATTTGGCGGGAGTTTTAAAAATACTCCCACCAGACAATTCAGGCAGGGAAACTGCTGTGTCCTGTAATGGCCCTCTCTTCCCTTAATCAATACTTTGGGCCCCGGGGAAAGGCATTCCCAGGGCCGAAAATGGCTCAGGGAGGAGGCAGCACCCCTCCTCCCTATAATTAAACAATGTAGCCCCAGTCCCACATTTGTTTTCTGGGTTCCATGGGAATCTGGAAAAATTGTGAAAAAAATTGCTGTTTAAAAAAAAAAATGGGCCTGGGGGTGTCCCTCAGTGCCAGCAGGGAAACAGAAAGCAACACTGCTACCAGCCGATGAGGGCATTTTAAATGCTACCACCCGTTGGGAGCAGACTTTGTGTTTTGCTTCCCATGACACAGCAAGTGAGCTGACCCTGGAGGATGGGGTCCCTGGTGCCATGAAAGGCTCGGGGACAGAGGCTGTGTGCCCCCTTTCCCTATTAATAAATTGGGCCCTAGGTGATGGGGCCCCGGGGCCAAATACGGCTAGGGGAGGTGTGCCGTGCACCCCCTCTCCAAATTATTTAAATTGGGCCCCCGGAGTCCCCGGAGCTGAAAACAGCTCAGGGAAGGGGTTTGGGCGCCGCCATCCCCTTAATTAAACAATGTGGCCCCAGGCCAACATTTCTTTTTCAGCTATCCCACGGGAGTCCCACAGGATTGTGGTAGAAATTCCCATTTTATTTGTATTTGGCCCCAGAGGGTCCCTCTAAGCAGCCCCACCATGGGGCCTAATATAATTTTTTTAATACAAGTTCAGGTCAGGCGACTAAGTCCCCGAGTCCTGTAATGTCTGCCAGCTACATTTTTCTCATGTTGCTGGCAGCCAACCAGAGTGTTTGCTCCCACGGCAGTCTGACTCCTGGTGAAGCGAGATGTCCCAAGGGAGGAAAAGCTCCTTGAGCCAATCAGAATGCTCTATTTTTTAAAATTGAGTTCAAGGGACTCCCACGTGAATCCCTCAAACCCAACCGTCC
Source organism: Calotriton arnoldi (assembly GCA_963921515.1). Lineage (NCBI taxonomy): Eukaryota > Metazoa > Chordata > Amphibia > Caudata > Salamandridae > Calotriton > Calotriton arnoldi. The sequence goes on from CAWUFW010018532.1 coordinate 162,634, forward strand.
AGATATAGAAATATTTTTTAACCTTCATTTCTCATAAACTACTAAACGGATTTACACCTAATCACAAAAAGCACAATCTGAAGACCAAAATGTAGCATCCTGCCAAATGTGGTGTCATTCCATTCAGTAGTTTTTGCCATAGTGCTTTTTAAAGTTGTCTGTGGAAAATACATGGTTTTTTTTTGCATTGTGGGACCCCCCTTATTTTCTCAGTCCCCACTGGGGCGGGAACTTTAATCTCATTCTTGATCGTGCCTTAGACTGCTCCAATTCCAGCATTCACACTCACTGAGCGGTGGCTGGTGCGCTGAGTGATCCTATACCAACCAATGACTTGCTTTACTTTGGAGGGTTCGTCATCCTACATTACGGGAGGGCACACATGTCTCTACAGTACACAAATTCTGGGCTCGACTTGATTATTGGTTCGGCACCCCTGATATCTAAGGATGGATTGTGCTTGTTGAGCACCTCCCAAAAACATTATCAGATCATTCACCAGTGATCCTCACCCTCGCTATCCCTGCTTCCAAACATACAGCCTTTTACCAGGACCCTCACCCCCCAGGTGCAACAGGACCCTGTATTTTCTTCGGACATCCATCGTGATATCCTTGAATTTTTTTTGTCTACAACAGTAGAAGTAGTAGGCACTGTTTGGGAGGCTTTCAAAGTGTACATTAGGGGGATGTGCATATCCAAGCATTTCTCAATTCAGAAGGATCTTCGGTGCCAATTGGAAACGCTTGAGCTCTGCTTTGCCAGCTTGAATGTAACCTAGAAACTGCCCCTCAACCGGGTGTGGTGGCAGAGCTTCAGAAGACCCTAGCGGAATAATCTACTCTGGCGGAAGCTGGGTGCAAGCACTTGCAAAAATATGATGTTGCGCGGGCAAGAGGCAAAGGCAATAGGCTGGGTTGGACACTTGCTCGTGTCCAGCAGCAGCGGAACGGTCCCCCCCTTGTGACTCAATTAAGTTGGGAGGACTGTATGCGGGTCTTTGACTCTGAGGATATCATGCAGGAATTTGCAGCATACTATACGCAGCTATATTCCTCGTGCTACTCACACTCCCTGGAGAACTATGCAGCTTATTTCAGCCTTCTTACACTGCCGTGGTTGGAGGGACCACGTTGGGCATTCCTAGCTGAATCCATGACTCTTAACAAGATCACTGCAGCTATAGGTGGGCTATCCACATGCAAATCCCTGGGAAGTTATGGCCTCCCTTCCGAGTTTTACAAGGCTTTTTCGGCCCTTCTGGCTCCCCGCCTTTTGCAAGTATATGACAAAGCCTTGGGTGGCAATGTCCTGCCACCTTCTCTGCATGAGAGCATCCTAATAATGCTCTTGAAACTCGACACGCCCCGAGTTCCTGGAGTCTTATCGTTCCTTATCTATCCTCGCTATATATATATATATATATATATATATATATATTCACTGAAAAAAACATAGGTTTCAGGGACGTTATAGTTAGTTGGACATTTCACTCGTACAAAACCAGAGAAATACCGCCGTTATAGTTAGTTCAGCTAACTATAACTCGCGCCCCCTCAATGCACTGCTGATGACGTCACATATTACATCATTCATGACATGGTCAGAGACATCACTGATGACATCACTGATGACATCTCAAATGACATCACTGATGACATCATCCAGTGACTGTGTGTTTCTTTAAAGTTTAAATATGTTTTATATATATGCCAAGGTGTATTGAAGAATGAGTGGGTTTATAAGTGTCTGGATGGAGGATTTAGTAGGTGTGTGACTGACTGTTTAAGTGAGTGATTAAATGTGTCTTACTCAATGCATGGGTTAGTGACTAAACTGTGTGAATGTCTGTATCAGTCTGCCTGTTGTTGTATAAGCTGCTGCATGGGTTGGTCAGTAGCTACATGAGTGTATATATGGGTTATCAATTGGTTGCCTGAGTATTTGTATGGGTGCCTGAGTGTGTGTGTGGGTGGGTGGGAGGTGTGTGACTCTGTGCATAGATGTTTGAGTGGTTGATTCACTGGGTGTATGGGTTCAAGAGTGCATGTGGAAACAGCTGTATGGATGGGTGAGTGTGTGTATGGGTGTGTTGGTGAGTGAATGGATGTCTCAGTGGTACATGTCCCAGTAACTACATATGTAAAAGGCAGTGTATGTGAGAGTTGGAGTATATCAATGACTATACGTGAGAGTCAGTGATTGTGAGAGTGACTGTATGGATGAGTGTGTACTTGTATCAGTGATTGTATAAGAGAGTAAGAATGCATTTGTTTCTGTATGAATAAGTGATGTGGTGTGTGTATAACTGTATAGGTGAGTAAATGGAAGTGTGATTGATTCTTTGCATGACTGACTAGGTGTGTGAGTAACTCTGGATGAGTGGTGGTGTGTGAGTGTCTGTATAGGTGTATGAGTGCATATGATAGTGTTGTATTGATGAGTGACTGCTTGTATGAGTGATTGTATGGGTGAATGAGTAGATGTGTGTGTAGACCTAGGAATCAGTGAGTGCGTATGTAGTAACTGGTATAGGTGTGTCGATGGTGTGGGTCTATCAAAGGTTATATTAGGGTGCAAGGAGGTGCATCAGATTTTCACGTGGATGATGTTGCGGGGATTCTGCACATATACAGAGCTTTGCACAGGAAAATAGGACCTCGGTGTATAGCGGTGTACCAACCATGCACCTTAGCACCCACAATCCCAATCCGACTAGCTTTAGCGTCTCATTCATTCTCCGTACTACAGCGAAGCTACCAATGATTAGACATCCCAGAACACGGACTCTCTCAGGAATCGCGGGAGCAAGAAACACTCTTTCATTACTCACTCATACTTGTCCACCACGTGCGTAATAAGATACACAGTATAGTTTAAAATGTTTATTTCAACTATCGTGCTCTAAGATAAAGTACACGTGCCAGTACTATCAGCATAATGCATAACGATAAAATAATAAGCATGGTTACAATTCCATAGAATACAAACGGGGACCGCATTTTATAAAGACAGTGGATATAGGGCTAAATTGCCTTACCACCCTCCCTGTGCTAATAACTAGTTTATTATAAAAATAGAAGACCTCTGGGCTTTGTCAGGCGGACCCCCATACCTCAATATCTAGATGCAAGGTTTACATCATCAGACAAGCTCAGCTCTTCTCCCTGGAAAGGTTTTTCTCCAAGTGCCACCAACAGGGAGATCACAATATTAAAAGCACCCGAATTTCTCCAGTGCTGCTGTATTTCGTGTTATGTCTAAGTGCGAGGGGCTGACCAGATCAGCAATAACAAGGGACGTTGTTTTTCGACCTTGTACATGGTGTGCAGACGAAACCCACAAGGAACATGAGAAAAGGTGAAAGGCAAAAAGGCAGACAGTTCTAATATAGCCGGGCACAAGCAGAGTCTGGAAAAACAAAGTCACAGAGTAACGTGTGCAAAAAAGGCATCATGGCAGCCAGGCCTAAGCTAACTTAGCAAAGTAGACAATGAGGCCACAAACCACACTACACCCTCCCCTGGTCAGTCCATAGGCCAAGACATAGGACGAAAACAGAGTTCAAAGAGATGGAGCAGAATGTAAACGTCTATTTATGAAAAGTCCCCATGAAGGACAGTGAATGAAAAAAAGGTTCAGGACAAACAAAAAAATTCCAGATAGGGCCAGAAAGCAGGGCACAAAAAAATAAAAAAATTCAGAAATGCAGTTCGCTGAAAGTGAAGGCCCCTAATCCAATAGAGTGTAGGTGCAGAAAACTGCCACACCTTCCAAGAGGACATCATTGGTATCGTCTGAAAAAAGAGATGCCATCCAGTTCAACAAATCAAAACTGCATTCATGTTCCTCATAATAGGGAGCAGTGTTCAGCATTGCGGGACAACTTGCGTGATACTCAATATAACTTCGTTGTAGGAGATTCTGAGCAGCCGCCCAGATAGCCCATTGCGCCAAAACTCCAAGTGCAGCCGCACGCGCCATCAATCCAGTGCCGGAACAGTCCTGTTCATGGGCCACTAAGGGGCCCATCAACTGGCCAAAATCCGGGTCCGACTGAGACATATTGGAGAGGCAAACATCCAAGGACCAAGAGAAAGGACATCGTAAGCAAGACATCACAGGTTGCACGCAAGTGAAATACGCAAAGCGAAAAGAAAGTCTATAGGACACACCGAGTATCGCCAATGGCAGGATGCCGAAGCTGATGAGCATGCGTTCACGGAGCATCTGGAGTCGACCTTGGTCGAGTAGGCCCCCAGGAAGTGCAGCCATTGCGCAGCAAACAAATTAAAAGTAATATTCCAGCAGCTAAGGCTAGGAGCAATGGGAAGCCCCCAAAGACGCTGGAAAAAATAGAACGAATAAAAGCCGGAATTACACCAAATATAGTTTGGAAGGAGGTAACAAGGCCAGAGCCCACAACTTTAAAAAAGTGCACAAGACCTTCGGTATTAGAAGCATTGAAAACGCAGTGAATCAGTTCACCGAAATGTTGTGGGAGGTTTGTGTTCAAAAGAGCCTGTATCTCACTGTGGGTACTAGCCACCTGGAGGACGAAGGTCTCCCGTGCGGAAGTGAGCATAACCTCCTAGTTTAATAATAGCGCCTTTATTCTGCTCAATTTATTGAAATCCGCCTTCAATGTGGGTATGGAAGGACAAATGGAACTATCTATCATGTCTTGCGGGGGTGGAAAAAGCACATTTTTGCAGCACACTACATGGTGGGAAACCGTTACAATATAGGGGATGCCTGCCTGCATTCTACAGCAATCTTGATTATTCAGAAGCAAATAGCTACCATTTGCAAGCACAGTGAAAGTAGGTGATATAACAGGAGCCGAAATGCCCTTTAAAACACAAGCCAGATTCGGTGCAGAAGCATTACAAGCCCCGTGCAATTTAATGTGTTTACAAATTAGGGAATGACCCACTGAAGAATCGCAAGACTCCCCTGTGAGAAAGACCTCCTTTCCATCCCTAAGGCATCTGTACATGAAAGGCAGGGACCAAAGTTCATGCAAGAAAGCACTGCCTAAAGGCTGAAAACGACCAACAGGATAATGTTTCATGCATGAACTGAACTCAAACAAAGAAAAAGGCAAAGCGATAACCCCGTGAACTAGCCAAACCGCAGAGTCAGTCTCCGCCACAGAGAATGGTAGCGGCTCTATCTTCTCGATATGTAAGAGAGTGTATGTTGCATCTTTCATGGACATGAATTGCTGTCTTTCAGTTAAATTAAATGGCAAGAACAAGGCAGACGTGTTTAAAAAATGCCATGGAACCTTGCCCATTTTCAATGTTTGCAACGTCCACGCAAACTGCATTACTGAACGCAATTGATTCTGACCATGATATAACACAGACACATCATCCTGTACAATATCAACAACAGAGGAAACAATATTTTCTAATGTGTAAATGCGGGAAGACAGGGTATTAATACTATTGTCAACAACAGCAAGCACTTTTTCTAGATTTGCCTGATCGATTTCCCTTAAACGGGAAGCAGCTTCAATCTGCGAAAGCTTCCAGAGTTCATTGTAAGTCTCATATATAAATCTTTTAGGTCTAGGACCGCGAGGCCCCAGAACAAAATCGGACAGATCAATGTTGCCTGATAGGAGGGATAAATGTTGTTTCACAGAATCTAATGAAGAGTGCTGCAACCACTGTTTACACAATTTACCAACAGAATATGTTGTAACAGTACGAGAGTCAGAAAACCTTGGATCTGGCCTATCCTGTTTGTAACCAGGAGCAGAGTCATGAAAATGTAGTTGGCAGGCATTTTATGCTATGGGCCAAGCCAACCAGGGTGACTGAACAAACGTAGAGATATTAAACGAATTGTTTTGAAACAAAGCTTGCAAATTTGCCAGGGAAATATTGAAATGCAAGCTCTTGTTTGGAGTGGAAGACAAAACGGGAATGGAGGGTGCATTCAATTGTTTGGAAGTAGCCAAACCCCAACAGGTTGTTTGAAAGATCGTACTATTTAAAAATAAAATCTGGGCCGGGATTAGGCAAGCACGGTGCAAGGCTTACGTACCGTGTACCTGCCATGATTTGGTGCCCCAAATAGATTTTAAGTCAATGTTGTCCTTCCAGTGCTCATGACCACCCACGGCTAATGCGTTCAAAAAGGAACTCGAATATAGCAATTTGGTGTGGGTCAACATGACCTTCTGAGTGGACGAAGTGTTCAATTTAAAATAATAGGACCCAGGGTTTGATCTATCAAAGTCTGTAAAGTAAGTAAATTTACTTTTAAGTGTTTGGGAGCTACCTGGCAAAGGGGTCGGACAATGTTCCCATTGGGTGTAATCAAAAGTACCCCGAAGTGTACTTGGTTTATGGAGAAAATGGTTGCCCCAATGCTGGTAACAATATAAATCGGCATAACTTGCAGAATTTAAGTACAAATCTTCAGCATTAAAAGCAGCATAATATTTCAAATCAGAGAATAACGATTCAACGGCATGCACATCCCAATCGTCAGAATGAAGATTACTTTTCACCAAATCACCCATGGAAACACGGAGGACATTCGGTACATTAATAATCTCGGTTGGTCCATGAATTTGGAAATTTACTGCATCCCATACGATGCCATCAGCGACTGGGAAAGCTGAAATGTTCACAAACGTGTGGTCACGCTTCATGATGTGAGAGGAAGAATGCGGAGCCAAAGTTCCAGTGACACAGTTCACCGCAGAGCGTTCTGGTAAATAGTGACCATTGATGAGCAAGAAAAAGACTGTCACAAAGCCAATGGACATGAACAGGAAAATCAGGAATAGTACCAACCAGATGTATGTCCATGGTGGGACTAAAAAATTGTCTCTGAACCAGGATATAAAAATACTGAGGCTGGACGAGAAAAGTGATGAGGTGGAAGCAGAATCAAAGGAAAAACGGGTTGGGCTCAGTGGCGTTGTTGGTAAATGAGCCACCGACTCGTTGGCTGGGTATGCATACTCGGTCTCCTCGTTGCAGGAGGAAGCCGGGAAGTCGAGCAGGCGATCAGGCAAATCGACCATCCCAATGGCAACATCAGTGTCTGTGTAAGGTGGAGGGCCACAAACAGGAGTCCTTGAAATGGCTGGACATGATACCGCAGGTGTCACGCTCTTCAAGATCGGCCAGATGTTGTAGCTTGACATTGTCCACTGAGATATATCTGTTGTCTTTGCGACCAGGAAGCGGTGGTAAGATGACAGTACGAGTACCCTTCAAGCCAAGGACAGGAACTGGTGCACGATAAGAGGGGCCAAATTCTTTTTTGTTCTCCACCTTCTCTCGGACCAGATCTCCAACCTTCGGAAACCAGCCGGCAACCGGAATCTGCAGCGCAGCGTCAATGGCTGAAGGCAAGTGTTTGTTAGCAAGTTTGTCACGGGTCTCCTGTAAGTCCTGCAACATAGTAGAATGATTATCTACGTCAAAGATTGCGGCACTTGCCGCCATGTCTTGACCATCAAGTTCTGGCACAAACATTTGTATAACAATGGTGGTGAGATGCACACCGATGTACTCCAATTTGACTGTACTCAGTTTAGGATTAATGGAGGCTCGGATTTAGATACGTGAAGTGTTTGGTCATTTGGGGAGTTTAACATAGGTTATTTTTAAGTTGAAGATCGCACAAATAGAAGAGTAGTTGTGCCATGATGTAACAGCGCTTCAAAGTTTAATTCATTCATAGTAAAATGGCTGTTTCCAGTTTGTTTATTGCATTATAAGTGTCATAACCGCACTGATGGTTCGTAATTTAATTAATTTTTTTGTACCCTAGATACCCCTGACGAAGGGAACATCCCGAAATGCATTGGGTGATTTTAAATAAATCGTGGCATGTGGAAACATTTAATTCTCCTGTGTTTTTATGAAAAACCGTGAACAAATATAAGAATGAGTAAAATGAATTGAAGAATACAAAGTGAGAAAAAGTGAATAGTAATGGAGCAAAATGTGGAACAATTGAAGAGTTAAACGTGAATTTGATTAATGGATTCATTCGTAATGGTTGTGGCTGTGCAGCTTGAATGGGGATCAAATTTGGTTCCCTCGTGTTCGTTCTATATTGCAGCGCAATTGGGCGGAGCGCGGAGCAAGCGAGCACGTCTACAGAGTGTTGAAGTTATGGAGTACATTAAATATGAGTACAGTCAAATTGGAGTACATCGGTGTGCATCTCACCACCATTGTTTTGCATTTGAATGAACTTTCCGTCCAAAAACCGTGAGATTGCACCCAGGATGAAAGTGGAGCGTAAAATAGTTTGAAATAGTGGGACATTAACATATTGTGAACAACATGGACAACACAGGAGTTATGTCTCCTTGGCATGCACGATTACCATCAGTATAAACATAACGCATAACATAACGGATTACTGGAATGTAATTATGAGGCAAACATGGCCTGTTTGTGAAATCTTTGTTACATGTTTAAACTCTGTTATCTTATTCATTTTTCAACTGTTTCATATATCGATCCATGTAAAGTAATAGTAATGTGTAGCCTTTTGGGTGGGGAGCGTAATGTGTTTCCAATCTAATTGCTAAGATATTCTGGGAAATTGAGTACCTTTAGATCAGTAGCATGAGAGCCAGCGCGCTATTTTAAAAGTCCGGTGCTTAGTTTAGTTTGTGCACTACGGCACGTGACAGATCACCTGGGGGGAGTTGCGAGGGATAAATATAAGTGAAGGCTTGTAAACAGTTTGTTGCAGTTAACATTAATAATGAAAAGACGTGCGGAGGCACACTAAAGGAAAAACTGCGAGATGGAATGAATTAGTGTTGCAAGGAATTGAAATCGAGTAATGTGTTTTTCCTGAGGCAGATCAGCATATGTCACGGTAAGCGTGTTTCAGAGTACTGTTGTAACAGGATAAAACAAAGGCTCCACGGGTGAACATGGAGCAGTTTAGGATTAATGGAGGCTCGGATTTAGATACGTGAAGTGTTTGGTCATTTGGGGAGTTTAACGTGGGTTATTTTTAAGTTGAAGATCGCACAAATAGAAGAGTAGTTGTGCCATGATGTAACAGCGCTTTAAAGTTTAATTCATTCATAGCAAAATGGCTGTTTCCAGTTCGTTTATTGCATTAAAAGTGTCATAACCGCACTGATGGTTAGTAATTTAATTAATTTTTTGTACCCTAGATACCCCTGATGAAGGGAACATCCCGAAATGCATTGGGTGATTTTAAATAAATCGTGGCATGTGGAAACATTTAATTCTCCTGTGTTTTTATGAAAAACCGTGAACAAATATAAGAATGAGTAAAATGAATTGAAGAATACAAAGTGAGAAAAAGTGAATAGTAATGGAGTAAAACGTGGAACAATTGAAGAGTTAAACGTGAATTTGATTTATTGGATTCATTCGTAATGGTCGTGGCTGTGCAGCTTGAATGGGGATCAAATTTGGTTCCCTCGTGTTCGTACAAACATTTGTATGCCAAAGAGCATTTTGTATGGGGTCCGCCCGCCCAGAGATCTTCTAGGGAGATTATTAAGTGCACGTTGCACGCTATACAAGTGGGCCAGCCAGTTCCTGCCAGTACCTAAGACTCTAGCTATCAAGGATTGCTTTAAGTCACGGTTCATTCGCTCCACAATCTAACTGCCCTCAGGTCTATATGGAGACGAAAATTGCACCCGCACCCCCAGTGACCTCATTGCGTCCTTGTACGCCTTAGAGGCGAACGCTGGACCTTGGTCGGAATGGAAGGTGCCACAGGCAAAAATTCCCATAAAGACACGCAAATCCCTTATGACATTTCGAGCGTCAGCACTTCATTGTGGCCAAACCCAGATGAAACGTGTGCACGAATCTACTGCAACTAAGATGTATTTATATGCAGTGTCAGAAGAAAATGGACGGCAGTGATCCAGGTAAACACACCCAAAAGGTTTGTTAGAAATGCAGAGCTGTGTTTGTGGTGGTCGTGTGACCGGTGAAGGCTTAATTTGCTGACAAACGTCACAAGAAGCACATAAGTACGGGTCTGTTTATATAAACCTCGCCACCAGTAATGCTGCTGCAAGATGGAAACAGTCGCAGACACACCAGCATGGGCTGAAGCCAAGCCTTCGTGTGCGGCCGTTATCAAGGAAGTTCTGCGGTCCGCGTTGGGAATCAGCCGATCACCAATGTCTGGAATTTTTACGTAAGTAACCTGTTCGGGACTTAAGTGATAAGAGTACTTGGAAGGGAAACCCCTTGGGTAATTAGCACCTTCCTTTGTTGCAGCAATAGCTGCCAAAATCTCATTATCTATTTTAGTCATGGATCTTGTAACGGCTGCTACCGAGCACGTGGCTACTGCTGATTTGGAAGCTTCATCTGCCAAACCGTTACCGACCGCATGTGCGCCCACACGCTGGTGGCCAAGAGTGTGAATCACCTGTGTAAGAGGCAGACGTTGTTTAAGATCTGCCACTCGAACCCAAAGCATTTAATGCTTAATTGTGCTGCCTTTAGCATCTCTATAGTCGTTTTGAGACCAAAAGAATAGGTTGTCATTGATGGATTGAACACAGTAGTAAGAATCGCATACAATAAGTGTCGTCACGTTTGGATTCGCGAACTCAAGTGCGAGCACCAAAGCACGCAACTCGGCCAATTGTGCAGTACTGTCTCCTAGAGCCTGCGTGTGCACCACACTCGATTTGAACTCACCGTTCACCATAGTACCTGCAACAATAGCACATGCTGCGGAATAAGCATGCTTAGAACCCGTGGCCGGTTGCGCCGAACCATCAGTGTAAATGATACATTTGTACTCCTCAAGCGGCAGCAAAGACAGAGGAGGAGGATGAACAAACTCATACTGCAAGAACTCCTGTGTCTGAAGAGAGGAATCAAAAATAAAAGTGACATGGGGGGACATTAGAGATGTAGCTCATTGTATCCAATGGGGGTCAAAGCCTTTGAGTTGGGTACACTCGCCTTCGTCACTGCCTCAAGGGCAGGATATGGTGTTACCACCAAAATGCGTTTTCCCTGTGCCAGTGCGCATTCCTTAAGAATCGCCATTTGCACTGCAGTCAAAACTTTCTCCACAGAGGAAAAGCGCAACTCAGCTGAGTGTAAAGATGCGACTTGTATGCAATAGGTACTGTGTCACCTTCGTTAAACGTTAAGTACGTGAAACCCACTGCCCCTGGCACAATTCTAATCACCAGGTTCGTGTGGCTATCACGAGTCAACAAGAACTTAGATTCAAGTAGATCAGACTGCAAAGAGTGCAGTATAGAGGAATGCTCAGGAAGCCAGCATGACTTCAAAAAGTTAGGTTGTATCAAGGCATAGAGAGGCTTGATACGCTGGGCATATTCGGGAATGTAAGAACGCCCAAAATTTAGAAATCCCAGTAATGACTGAAGTTTCTTCAGGGTGGTTGGAGGGCGCAAAAGTGCGCACTTCTCCAAGAAATGGGGAGCTACGCCCCTACCTTCATTGTTGAGCTCGTAGCCCAAAAACAAAACAGTGAATTCTGCGATGTGAGATTTGGCAAAATTAAATTTGTATCCTAAGACCGCAAATTCAAGAATAATGCGGTCCACGCGGGAAAGATGCGACCATAATTCGTCGTCTGTCAGATAGATATCGTCGACGTACGAATACGCATCTGGGTCTATGCTGTCCAACAAAGAGACAACATGGGTGGCGAAGACCCCCGGGCTGTTCTTGTAGCCCATGGGCAAACGCCGAAATTTAAATTGTTTTCCACCGGAAGTGAAAGCGCTCCATTGGCTGCACTCCGGGGAAAAATTATGCGTGTAAAATCCATTGGATAGGTGAAGTGTCGTTTTATATTTTTTGCGAACAAGACTGTCTACTAGCGCAGAACTGTGGGTATTTTGTACCGCAAAGGTCCGACAATGAGAGTTTAAATGTCGGTAATCCAAAACTAAACGGTACGACCCATCGGGTTTAGAAACCGCAAAAAGGGGATTATTCATTGGTGATACGCATGTTTCAATTACTCCTTGATATTCTAACTGTGTCAGAATGTCAGAAACAGGACCTTTAGCTTCCCGCCGGAGGGGATATTGGGGTTGGGGCTGTGGCAGAGACCGCAAGGGTATATCATGGGGTGGAGAATCCTCATCCCAGCCCACATGGTTACGGTATAGCGCCGGAGCCAGGGCCCCAGCCCATTCAGCTGCGAGAGCCTCTGCTTTGTCCTTGGGGACATGACGAGAAAAGCTCGGAAGGATGACCTCCTCACCTCTACGAGCAGCAAGTACGAATGAGGGCGGCCAATTCGCCTCTGCCAACAAAATGTCGTAAGAAGAGGTCAGATTTTCCCAAAAAATCCCTTTAATAACACGCTCAATGTCACCTTCAATTTGAATGACAATGTTAAATAGTCTGTCAGGGGGTGCCACTCGGGTGTCAGCTGTCTCGACAGTAATGAATGTATCAGTTGCTGTCGCCTCCACATGAGGAGGCAGTGCCTCCCGCACTATGGTAACTTCCGCGGCGCTGTCTAGCAGCATCACTGCCCACATCCAATTCAGGAGTCTCGTTCTCACCGTCTGTGGCATACCTCGCTGTTAATGCTGCAACTTTCTTCTTCTGAAATTGTGGGTGAGAACGTGGAAATACTTCTGGTTTCCCTCCGCCTGGTTGTCGAGGTTGGTCTCGTCCCTGTGGGGCCTCACGACCCCTGCCTCTATCCTGGCGATCTCCTCCACCAGTCTGGAAGGCCGATGATGCCTGTGAAGAACGAGGAGAACGCGGGTCAGGGACTTGAAATCTATCTGGAGATTTAATTCTTGCTCTGTCGCGCAAATCATAAGTGCGTTCAGAAGATATGGAAACCGGGGATGCAGCACGCGACCCTGGTTTTGATTGTTGCTTACCCTGTTTCTTCAACTTCCAGTTCTTTTTAGTAAAGAACGGTTTCTCTTCTTTCTCAGACTGAGTTTTTTGTTGTGTTTGTGTTTGAGTTTGCATTTTAGCAAAAGGCCTAACCCCCAAACTATTGCGGCCAATGGTTTTATAAGCCTGTGCAATAATTTTTGGTAATTCGCGTGGCTTGTCCGGCTCCGGGACCAAAGCCAATGCATTAGCAACCTGAAAGTTGACTGCATCACCCTTGACGTTCGCAAGGATTAAATCAGCCACCACATCGAACACTCCCACCAGTCTCATCCCCAGTTCCACAGCCGCTTCAGGGCCATGTTCATCCTGCACTCGTTTAATTACAGAGGGGAGAACCGTCATGGAAGGAGTGCCGAAACTCTTCGCATACACTGCTGCGAATACCTTGCCCCAGTTGTTGCATTCTGCCAACTCGGGAATTAAGTCTTTCGGCAAACTAATCGTCAAAATCCTGTGTTTGTCCACAGGAGAAGTATTCGTAAAAACAGCCTCCAGCTGGCCAAATTTTTCTGCAAGCCAATAAGGCAAATCATCCTTATTTTGTGGGCGCTTGCCCATCACCGAATTAACCATGACGGGACTTATGGTTACACCGCCCGGTCCAGCTGGATGTGCCGCAACTCCAGGAGGTGCCCCCTGGACGTTGCCTGTAACATATTGTACCAAAGCTCTGTGCACGCGGATTAAAGACGTATGCATCACGTGCAGTTCATCAACCGGAACTGTTAAATGCCGTGGATGTGGGGTATACCCGGCCAAGACTGGCCAAGTGGGCCCCTCTATTGATAAGGGGCCTAAAAGAACTGGTGTGACCAGATGTGGGAGGGCGCCATTAAACCAAATACGGTGTTGCCATGCCGTAAGTGGTACTTCAAGAGCCTGATAAGGCCGATAAGCATTGGGTAGGGCAGTGGGAGCGTAAACATGAAACAAATTGTCAGCTCCTTCCATCGCCAGAAAAGTGACCCAGGAGTAAAACACCTCAAAGTGGTGAGCCGGATCAGCCTGCACCACAAAGATGAGAGCGACACCCGCGTCAGGCACTCCATAAGCCTGTAAATGAGCCCGGAGTGCAGCACGGCTATGTGCCGGGATATTTACATTCACAGCCATTAAGACCAGGAATCATCAACAACCTAGTGTGTGGCAGCGCAATATAGGGTTAACATAAACACCTTTTAATAACTTCAAGCTTGAAAGAACCTATAAAAACATCAATATAGGAGGTATCACCCTCACATACGTTTCCGGAAGCGTAAGCGAAGGTTATTGTGGACAAGCACAAGCACTACTCAAGCGTCTCGCAGATAAGAAGCCCACCACGTTGGTGGCGCCATGTTGCGGGGATTCTGCACATATACAGAGCTATGCAGAGGAAAATAGGACCTCGGTGTATAGCGGTGTACCAACCATGCACCTTAGCACCCACAATCCCAATCCGACTAGCTTTAGCGTCTCATTCGTTCTCCGTACTACAGCGAAGCTACCAATGATTAGACATCCCAGAACACGGACTCTCTCAGGAATCGCGGGAGCAAGAACACTCTTTCATTACTCACTCATACTTGTCCACAACATGCGTAATAAGAGACACAGTATAGTTTAAAATGTTTATTTCAACTATCGTGCTCTAAGATAAAGTACACGTGCCAGTACTATCAGCATAATGCATAACGATAAAATAATAAGCATGGTTACAATTCCATAGAATACAAACGGGGACAGCATTTTATAAAGACAGTGGATATAGGGCTAAATTGCCTTACCACCCTCCCCGTGCTAATAACTAGTTTATTATAAAAATAGAAGACCTCTGGGCTTTGTCAGGCGGACCCCCATACCTCAATATCTAGATGCAAGGTTTACATCATCAGACAAGCTCAGCTCTTCTCCCTGGAAAGGTTTTTCTCCAAGTGCCACCAACAGGGAGATCACAATATTAAAAGCACCCGAATTTCTCCAGTGCTGCTGTATTTCGTGTTATGTCTAAGTGCGAGGGGCTGACCAGATCAGCAATAACAAGGGATGTTGTTTTTCAACCTTGTACATGGTGTGCAGACGAAACCTACAAGGAACATGAGAAAAGGTGAAAGGCAAAAAAGCAGACAGTTCTAATATAGCCGGGCACAAGCAGAGTCTGGAAAAACAAAGTCCCAGAGTAACGTGTGCAAAAAAGGCATCATGGCAGCCAGGCCTAAGCTAACTTAGCAAAGTAGACAATGAGGCCACAAACCACACTACAATGTAATCAGTGATGTCATCAGTGATGTCATTTGAGATGTCATCAGTGATGTCATCAGTGATGTCACTGACCATGTTATGAATGATGTAATATGTGATGTCATCAGCAGTGCATTGCGGGGGCGCGAGTTATAATTAGCTGAACTAACTTTAACGGCGGAGTTTCTCTGGTTTTGTACGAGTTAAATGTCCAACTAACTATAACGTCCCTGAAACCTATGGTTTTTTCAGTGAATTTCTAAGGTTTTTTAAATGCTAATTTCTAACTGTAACGTGCCTCAAACCTATGGTTTTTTCAGTGAATTTCTAAGGTTTTTTAAATGCTAATTTCTAACTATAACGTGCCTGAAACCTATGGTTTTTTCAGTGAATTTCAAAGGTTTTTTAAATGCTAGTCTCTAACTATGCCTACAGAGGTAGGACATGTGAAGAAAGAAGAAAAAACGCAAAGAAAAATGCAAAAGAAATGCAGAAAGAAGCAACAGAAGTCCACAAAGACGAAGAAAAGTGCAGGAAGAAGACATGTGCAGAAAGAACCAACAGAGGAGCAGAAAGAGGCCTTGTTCCAAAATCATCCTGTGCCCACAACTTTTTCAGACGGGTACTGGTGGTAACTGACTCTGACTAACCAGGCCTAGAGCCAGTGCTATGCTAAAAGACACTTAAAATACAGTGAAAACACCTACATACACTAGGGAGCACTATGCGTTGGGGTACCCCTGTGATTAGCATGACCTCCTCTGTAAGGCCCTAGTACATAATAGGGCAGGGGGATTAAAACTACCTCTTAAAACGCGCCACGGGGCTCGTTTGCACAGTGGTGAAGGGAGGGGGGCCTGAGGTGACGTGTGCAAATTAAGGCTGGACGTAGTTCGCGAAGTAATGCTTCGCGAAGCTACGCAAAGTGCAGTTCGCACTACGCAAGCTTCGCGTAGCACTACGCGAACTGCGTAGCGCACTGTTCGCAATGATTGCACAGTGCCGTATGCTTGTCCGCACTGTGCAATCATTGAAAACGGCAACTTGCACAGTGCGAGCTGTCTTACTGCCGCTCGAGTAGATTTTTACTCGAGCGGCAGCTTTCTCAACGCGGACTGGTAGTTTCTCATCGCGAGCGGTCGCGAGCATACGCGACCACTCGCAATGAGAAACCTGACCTCCCCGCGTTGAGAATCTCGCCGGGAGGTTTATTTTCCATGCTCGCGATCGGCAACTTGATGTTGCTGATCGCGAACGAGGAAAAAGTCTCGCCGGGATGTCATTTTGCTTGCTCGCGGTCGGCAACTTGACGTTGAGGACCGCGAGCAAGCAAAAAATGACCGCGGCACTACGCTACGCTACGCGTGTTTGCACTGTGCTACGTGCAATTCGCGTTGTGCGAAGTAGCGCAAACTTCGCAAACTACGCGAGCGTAGCGTAGCACTTCGCCCAGGGTTAGTGCAAATACGCCCTGTGGCCGTTTTAATTTGAGAGATTAAGTCCCCTTGAATCCTGAGGGTCCCTGGGGTCCAACTAGCCAACCAGGTACCTCCAGTAAGCGCCACAGAGCTGCGTTGCAGAGAGGTGTAAAAAGGGGCATGGCCTGGACCACCTCTCTGCAACACAGGCATGTGGCGCTTACTGGAGGTACCTGGTGGCCTAGTTGGCCCCCAAGGGCCCTCAGGATTGAAGGGGACTTAATTCCCCAACTTAAAATGCGCCACAGGGCGTGTTTGCACACATGTCACCACAGGCCACGCCCCCTCCCTTCACCACTGTGCAAACGCGCCCCCTGGCGAGTTCTAAGTTGGGGAATTAATTCCCCTTGAATTCTGAGGGTCCCTGGGGGCCACTAATGGCCCCTGGGGCCTGGGCTCTCGTTGGGGACCGTGGGGGGGTCCGCAATCCCCCACGGTCCCGCCGGCTCCCCGCCTCCTGCGGGAGCCTGCATTGCTTTTCCACATGGGGAGCTGCTGACATGCAGCTCCCCGTGTGGAAAAGCAATCTGCTTTGCTTCATTGAGGTTTCCCTGCTCTCACTTCAATGAAGCAAAGCAGTTTGCAATGACAGGGCGGGAGCCTTATGCACCCACTCACATAACCCTGTGAATCATTAATATACACCAGTATAGAGATATTGAAAGACTGATAAATGTTTTTATAGAGTTATTTAGATAGTGATTTATCTAGTGTGATGGTTATAATGAATTATATAGTTATAATTTTTTTTAATGTGGTGGTTGCAATTGAATTCCTGCTTTTGCTTTGCGTTTTCACGACGTATTCGCTGTGATCGTAGGTACCGACGTCATCGTGACTTCCGGGGTCACTGCGAAAACGGAAAATAGGTTTTAGAGATGGTTTGTATAGAAACTCACTAGAAAAACATAAGTTTGAACTGTATAGTAATAAAACCCTAGTGCCAAAAATACTATAATATGTGTGCATATATGTGTTTTTCAGTCTGTAAAAAAGGCGCGATCATCGCAGTTACCGACATCATCATGACTTCCAGTGTCGCTAAGAACAAGGAAAATGCATTTTTGATGTAGTTTTTCGACAAATGAATACAGAGAGGAAAGTTAAATTAATATATTACTAAACAGCTAGAAGACTCAAACTTTATGTAAAACATGTCTATATATGTGTATAACACTTTGTCAAAAACACACGGTATTCGTGACTACCGACGTGATCGTGACCGCCGGTGTCGCATCCAACAAGGAAAATGCCACAAATTCATCGCAAAAACCACAAATATCTTGTAATAAGATGATTAATGTACTTTTTAAATAAATAGATGACAAATACAACAATAAGTGGTGCACCATGCAGATATAATTATCTATATATAATTATAGAAATAAAATACGGGGAAGTTATAGTTATGAAATAGAATAAAAAAACCTTAGAAATTCACTGGAAAAAACAATGGTTACAGGTCTGTTATAGGTAAGAATTAGCATTTTAAAAAACTTAGAAATTCACTGAAAAAAAGCAGAGGTTACAGTGATGTTGTAGTTAGGAAATAGAATTTTTTTAAACTTAGAAATTCACAGAAAAACACAAAGGTTACAGTGATGTTATAGTTAGGCTCAGCTTTCACTCGTACAAAACCACAGAAATTCAGCAGCTATAGTTACCTGAGCTAACTTTAACAAGCCCTGCAATGCACTTCTTATGACCTCACATATTATATCACTCATGACATGGTCAGTGACATTCATCTACAGAATCACTCACACACCCACTCACACCCTGTACAACCTCTCATGTACCCACTCATACACCCACACAACCACTCAATTACCCATTAGGCGAGAGGAACCCCGCTAAGTGTAGTACTGTCTGCCTATGGTTGGAAGCAGCACTTCGCTAGAGTATCACATTTAAGTAAGATTTCATCTGCCAGATTTTCCTCTTTTTTACTGGTTCCTATTCTACTTTTAATTTGCTATTATCATTATTTTAATTGTATTTACCTGCTCATTGCACTCTACTGCTCCTCGGTCCACAGCGGCATTGCCGTTTGTGCAGAGGGTAGCAGTCCCTCCCCCTTTGCCTGACTACTTCCGGCAGAGGTCACAGGCCAGCTACAAAACTTCATGCTGGGCCGGACACGCAGCGGACGCGTGCAGCGGGTACGCTGCTGGCGCGCCAAAGGTAAGCCCATCTGCACCCGTCCTCGCCCGTATCGTGCCGAACGCCAGAAATGCTGCACGTTTTTCCCGAGTTAAGGAGACCAGGGTTATGTGGTCAGGTAAAGCCCTTCAATCCTTTAATATACCTGATCACTGCTGCCTTCGAGTTGATCTCAGTCAGGATCTCTCAAGATCTGGGTGTTATAACTGTGGATTTCGTTTCACCGACCATGAGTTGTTGTCTAACACCAAACACGCTGTCTTTGAAAACACTCAGCATCACACCTTCCCTAAATTCTGCCTTGCACTGATCAACGCACGGTCTCTAGTAAAACATTCTCAAGAACTCGCTGAATTTATTGAGAGTCATCAACTGGATGTCCTTTTCATTACAGAAACATGGGCTAAAAATCATTCCAGCCCTGACCTTTTAATAGCAACCCACAATGTTATTCAATGACAAGAGTAGACAGAGTGGAAAAAAGTGGTGGAGGTTTAGGGATAATTTACAAAAGCCATTTCAAATGTAAAACCAACTTCACGCCCAATTCAGAGTGCGAATCGATCTCCTTTAGCCTGGGATTAACTAACAACTACTCTTTCAAAGGCCTGTTCATTTACCGTCCCTCAGGCCCAAGACGTGACTTTCTTCATTCTATCTATACTCTTATCGAGGGGGGGCCTGCAATAGCGATTACACTGTACTTGGGGACTTCAACTTTTATTTAGACTGCATAAAGGATAAAGATACGGAGGCTATTCTGGATACAATGATTGCCTTCAACCTTCCCCAATTAGTACACCAACCTACCCATACTGCTGGTCACACTCTAGATGATATATTTTCTAATAACAACTCCATTTCCGTCAAGGAGTTTCTTCCGCTTACATGGTCCGACCATAAAGCAGATATCTTTGAACTGACTGTCTCCCTCCCTACTCAAAGAAGGAATGTAGATCCTAACCACTCGCCATTCTATCACTGGTCTAAAACCAATTTCAACATTCTGCGTCAACACCTATCTCAGGTTAATCCTGCCCAACTGTTCGATCCAAATCAGGCCACAGCTGATTACACTAACTGGCTTAACTCGGCCATTTCTAAAGCTGTTCCTAAAAAATGCAGTAGCCAAAACAAACCTAAACAATCTGCACTTTGGTTCACAGACATTCTTTGTCTTGAAAAACAAAATTGCAGAAGGCTCGAAAGGAAATGGAGATCAAACTACAACTCCTCTGACAAATTAATTTACAAACGCTCCCTGGAAAAGTCTACCTATTTCATGCAACAAATTGAAGCATCCAAGTACTCTGCTAGAGACCTTTTTCAGGTGATAAACAAACTTACTAAAGCCCCAGAGATTAAAGGCAGCAACATCAGTCAATCCTTCTGTGAGGAAATAGCCTCTCACTTTTGTAATAAAGTTGAACAAATCTACAACCAGTTCAATTCCTCTAGAACCATTGACCTCAGCATTAGCCCTACTCCAGTTCAAGCTTCCACTAACATAAGCCTTCCATCTAAGTTCAGCCAATTCTCATTTATCACTACAGCAGATGTTCTCAATTTGCTCAACTCCACAAAATCGGGGTCACCTTATGATCCCTGCCCCCCTTCCATACTCAAACAGATTCCGGTTCCAATTGTCTCATATCTATTTAACATCTTTAACGGGATGTTTAGCACCGGGATCTTTCCTGATTTGTGGAAAAAGGGTTCTATTTTGCCACTCCTTAAGAAACCTAACCTAGACCCTGTTAATCAAGCTAACTATCGTCCTATCTCTAGGATACCATTTCCAGCTAAAATAGTGGAAAAATTTATTAATACACAACTGACACAGTTCATTGAGGAAAATCAGTTGCTGGACCCCTCCCTAATCGGCTTTATGGCCAAACACAGCACAGAGACAGCCTTAATAAAGACCATGGATGAATTAAGAACCATCTTGGATAAAGGAGGCTCTGCAGCACTTATCCTACTCGACCTGTCGGCAGCTTTCGACACGGTCGGTTGATCATGCTACTCTCGCTGGTCGCCTAAAAAAAACTAGGCATTACTGACAAAGCCCTTGCCCTACTTCAATCATTCCTAATGGACAGAAACCACTCAGTGAAGTTGGAGAATTTCTCATCCAAGTCGTTCTCTCTTCCATGTGGGGTCCCTCAGGGATCCTCCCTTAACCCCCTGCTTTTCAATATTTATGTTACCGAACTGGCTTTCCTGATTAGATGCTTTGGGTTCTCCCCCACGTCATACGCGGACGATACTCAGATTGTGGTGTCGGCCTCTAACAATGCGAAAGACACCATTTCTCAGTTTCACAACTGTATGAGAGCCGTCAGCAACTGGATGGGTCTGCTTTGCCTCAAATTGAACTCGGAGAAAACAGAGGTCATACTCTTCGGTAATAATCCACATTTCTGGAGCCCAGCATGTTGGCCAACAGAGTTAGGAACTCTCCCCATTCCGGTCCAAAATGCGAAAAATCTAGGCATAACTATTGATGACAAACTGAACTTTAATAAGTATATCAGCTCAGTTGTCTCTTCCAGTTTCAATACTTTGAGAATTATCAGGAAGATCCTTCCTTTCATTCCTCTTACTTCTAGAAAAACAGTAATCTCTTTACTAATTCTCACAAAGCTGGACTACTGTAATGTACTCTTTGTTAAGCTCCAAAAAGAATATGTGAATAAACTTCAAAGCGTGCAGAATGCGGCCGCTAGACTTATTTCTGGAAGTTCCATCCTGTTTCAGCCTCCATTAAGGGACTCCACTGGCTTTCAGTGGGGAACCGTATCAAATTCAAGGTGCTATGCCTCACTTATAAGGCCTTGCATGATTTAGGTCCTGGTTACCTCAAACAGTCCCTCTCCTGGTACATACCCAGCAGAGACCTACAATCTAAAAATACCCTGATGGTCTCCCGCCCCAGATTTAGAGACTCAAATAGGGGGTAGTTGCTTCTCCTCTCAAGCCCCGGCTCTCTGGAACAGTCTGCCTATAAATATCAAAGCAGCTCCCACATTACTGAGTTTTAGGAAACTGCTAAAAACTTGTTTTTTTAACTTTTAGTCTTCTTTTGCTCTCACCTGTACTGCCATTCCCAATAAGTGCCAAGACAGGCATGGGTATTTGAGCGCTTTAGAAATATATTAACATAACATAACATTCACAGACCCATACAAGTACTCACACAACCACTCACTCATTCATAGAGCCACTCAGACTCCCACTCAAGCAGGCACTCACACAGCCACTCACTCACCCACGCAGCCTTACACTCACCAATATAGCTACTCACACACAGACCTATTCAGCTATACAGCCACTCACACACCCATACAGCCTCTCAACACAGATACTCACTCACCCATATAAGCACTCATAGCCTCACACAACCACTTACATACCCATTCACACATCCATACAGGCACTCCCATATCTGCTCACTCACCCATACAGTTGTTCACACAGACACTCACCCTCCAATACAACCACTCAGATACCCATTCACATACCCATACAACCACTCACACACCCACTCACACACTGATACAGACAGTCACACACCCACTCAGATCACACAGTTAGAGATAGTATCATTCATTAGTGGTACAACTAGTACACTAATCTAACCTTTATAGTAGGTTCATATACATGTTTAACACCCATAAACTCTTAAAACACTTACACTCACGTGTTGGTGTAATCAGTGATTTCATTTGAGATGTCATCAGTGATGTCCCTGGCTATGTCATAAGTGTTGTAATATGTGAGGTCATAAGCAGTGCATTGTGGTTTTGTAAGTTATAGCTAGCTCAGGTAACTATAACTTCTGAAGTTCACTGGTTTTGAAGAAGTGAAATCCTAGCCTAACTATAACGTCTCTGCAACCTCTGTTTTTTTCAGTGAATATATATATATATGTACACACACAAACAGATATATGTATATTTATATGTATGTATATGTGTGGATACATATCTATATTCACTGAAAAAAACACAGGTTTCAGGGACGCTATAGTTAGTTGGACATTTCACTTGTACAAAACCAGAGAAATGCGGCCGTTATAGTTAGTTGAGCTAAGTGTAACTCGCGCCCCCGCAATGCACTGCTGATGACATCACATATTCCATCACTCATGACATGGTCAGTGACATCACTGATGACATCACTGATGACTTCTCAAAAGACATCACTGATGACATCATCCAGTGTCTGTGTTTTTCTGTAAAGTTTAAATATGTTCTATATATATATATATATATAGGCCAAGGTGTATTGAAGAATGAGTGGGTGTATGAGTGTCTGAATGGATGATTTAGTAGGTGCGTGACTGACTGTATAAGTGAGTGATTAAACGTGTCTTACTGAATGCATGGGTTAGTGACTAAACTGTGTGAATGTCTGTATCAGTCTGTCAGTTGGTGTGTAAGCCGCAGCATGGGTTGGTGAGCAGCTACATGAGTGTCTATATGGGTTATTGATTGCTTGTCTGAGTATCTGTATGGGTGCCTGAGTGTCTGTGTAGGTGGGGGTGTGTGACTTTGTGCATAGATGTGTGAGTGGGTGATTCACTGGGTGTATGGGTTCAAGAGTGCGTCTGTGAAGGGCTGTATGGGTGGGTGAGTGTGGGTATGGGTTTGTTGGTGAGTGTTTAGATGTCTCAGTGGTACATGTGTGAGTAACTACATATGTGAAAGGCAGTATATGTGAGTGTTGGACTATATAAATGACTATATGTGAGAGTGAGTGATTGTGAGAGTGGCTGTATGGATCAGTGTGTGCTTGTGTCAGTGATTGTATAAGAGAGTAAGTATGTGTTAGTATCTGTATGAATAAGTGAGGTGGTGTGTGTATAATTGTGTAGGTGAGTAAATGGGAGTGTGATTGATTCTTTGCATGACTGACTATGTGTGTGACTAACTCTGTGGGATAGTGACGGTGTGTGAGTGTCTGTATAGGTGTATGAGTGCATATAATAGTGCTGTATTGATGAGTAACTGCATGTATGAGTGACTGTATGGGTGAATGAGTAGATGTGTGTGTAGACCTAGGAATCAGTGAGTGGGTATGTAGTAACTGGTATTGGTGTGTCTTTGGTTTCGAAAATGGTAGTCTGTATTTTAGAGTGGGTGTATCAAAGATTATATCAGGGTGTGAGGAGGTGCATCAGATTAACACGTGGATGATGTCATCAGTGATGTCATTTGAGATGTCATCAGTGATGTCATTTGAGATGTCATCAGTGATGTCATTTGAGATGTCATCAGTGATGTCACTGACCATGTCATTTTTATTTTTTATTTAATATAGCTATTCCAATCGATATCTATTCCAATTGGAGGAGAAGTAATTTCCTTCAATTCAATCTAGGGAAGACCGAGATTATGCTCTTCGGAGAGGCACCTCTGGTGTGGACACCGGACTGGTGGCCAATGGAACTTGGTGCTCCCCCTGCACCAAAGACTCTTGTCAAGAATCTGGGTATCCGCCTAGATCAGTCATTGACCATGAAGGAGCAAGTTGCCTATACTGCTGGCACCTGCTTCCATGTGCTGGGTCTGTTACGGCGAATTTTTCCTTTTCTCCCAGAATCCTCACATAAAACCCTCATCCAGACAATGGTACTAAGCCGCTTAGATTACTGAAATGCTCTCCTGGTCTCAGCCAATGAGTCCTCGTTGTGTAGGTTGCAAGTAGTTCAGAACACCGCGGCGCGCCTTGTCTTGAATGTCCCCCCCAGAACTGCCTCTCTTCCTCTCCTCCAACAGCTTCATTGGCTCCCAGTGCGCAAGCGTATTAAGTTTAAAACCTGCTTCACTGTTCACAAGGCCTTGTATGACAATGGCCCCTCCTACCTCGCTGAGAAGTTTCACCACTATGACCCTTCCAGGACCCTTTGCTCTGGAACCAAATCTCTTGTCCAGGTCTCTCGGGTCAGGAAATCAAGGTTGGGTGGGAAAGCTTTCTCCTACCTTGCTCCCCTTTATTGGAATGAGCTACCCATCCACCTGAGACAATGCCCCGATTATCTCCAATTTAGAAAGCTTCTCAAGACCGTTCTGTTTTAACCTGTCCCGTCAGCCTTCTCGTAGCATTGCCGCAGCGCAGAGATACCCTTCGGGGGTGATTCAGGCGCTCTACAAAACCTATAAATAAATAAAACAAAAGTGCAGAAAGAAGCAAGAGAGGTGCAGAAAGAAGCAAGAGCAGTGCAGAAAGAACCAATAAAGATGCAGATAGAGGCAAGAGGGGTGCAGAAAGAGGCAACAGAAGTGCAGAAAGATGCAAAAGAGGTGCAGAAAGAGGCAAGAGAAGTGCAGAAAGAGGCAAGAGAGGTGCAGAAATAAGCAGGAGAGGTACAGAAAGAGGGAACAGGGGTACAGAAAGAGGCAAAAGCGGTGCAGAAAGAGGGAAGAAGGGTGCCGAAAGAGGCAAGAGGGGTACAGAAAGAGGCAAGAGAGGTGCAGAAAGAGGCAAGAGAGGTGCAGAAAGAGGCAAGGGAATTGCAGAAAGAAGGAACAGAGGAGCACAAAGAGGCAAGAGTGGTACAGAAAGAGGGAAGAGACGTGTAGAAAGAGGAAAGAGAGTTGCACAAAGAGGGAAGAAGGGTACAGAAAGAAGCAAGAGGGGTGCAAAAAGAAGCAACAGAGGTGGAGAAAGAAGCAAGCGAAGTGCAGAAAGAAGCAACAGAGGTGTAGAAAGAGGCAAGACGGGTTCAGAAAGAGGCAACAGAAGTGTAGAAAGAAGCAACAGAGGTACAGAAAGAGGCAAGAGAAGTTCAGAAAGAGGCAATAGTGGTGCAGAAACAGGCAGGAGAGGTGCAGAAAGAGGGAACAGGGATACAGAAAGAGGCAAAAGAGGTGCAGAAAGAGGGAATAAGGTTACAGAAAGAGGCAAGAGGGGTACAGAGAAAAGCAAGTAAGGTGCAGAAAGAGGCAACAGACATGCAGAAAGAGGCAAGAGAGGTGCAGAAAGTGGAAGAGATGAGCAGAACGAGGCAAAAGAAGTGCCGAATTAAGAAAGAAAGGTGCAGAAAGAAGCAACAGAAATGCAGAAAGAGGCAAGAGAGGCGCAGAAAGAAGCAAGAGTGGTTTGCACACCATTGAATGCCTTCAACCTTCCCCAATTAGTACACCAACCTGCCCATACTGCTGGTCACACTCTAGATGCTATCTTTTCTAATAACGACTCCATTTCCGTCAAGGAGTTTCTTCCGCTTACATGGTCCGACCATAAAGCAGATATCTTTGAACTGACTGTCTCCCTCCCTACTCAAATAAGGAATGTAGATCCTAACCTCTCGCCATTCTATCACTGGTCTAAAACCAATTTCAACATTCTGCGTCAACACCTGTCTCAGGTTAATCCTGCCCAACTGTTCGATCCAAATCAGGCCACAGCTGATTACACTAACTGGCTTAACTCTGCCATTTCTAAAGCTGTTCCTAAAAAATGCAGTAGCCAAAACAAACCTAAACAATCTGCACCTTGGTTCACAGACATTCTTTGTCTTGAAAAACAAAATTGCAGAAGGCTCGAAAGGAAATGGAGATCAAACTACAACTCCTCTGACAAATTAATTTACAAACGCTCCCTGGAAAAGTCTACATATTTCATGCAACAAATTGAAGCATCCAAGTACTCTGCTAGAGACCTTTTTCAGGTGATAAACAAACCTACTAAAGCCACAGGGATTAAAGGCAGCAACATCAGTCAATCCTTCTGTGAGGAAATAGCCTCTCACTTTTGTAATAAAGTTGAACAAATCTACAACCAGTTCACTTCCTCTAGAACCATTGACCTCAGCATTAGCCCTACTACAGTTCAAGGTTCCACTAACATAAGCCTTCCATCTACGTTCAGCCAATTCTCATTTATCACTACAGCAGATGTTCTCAATTTGCTCAACTCCACAAAATTGGGGTCACCTTATGATCCCTGCCCCCTTCCATACTCAAACAGATTCCAGTTCCAATTGTCTCATATCTATTTAACATCTTTAACGGGATGTTTAGCTCCGGGATCTTTCCCGATTTGTGGAAAAAGGGTTCTATTTTGCCACTCCTTAAGAAACCTAACCTAGACCCTGTTAATCAAGCTAACTATCGTCCTATCTCTAGGATACCATTTCCAGCTAAAATAGTGGAAAAATGTATTAATACACAACTGACACAGTTCATTGAGGAAAATCAGTTGCTGGACCCCTCCCTAATCGGCTTTAGGGCCGAACACAGCACAGAGACAGCCTTAACAAAGACCACGGATGAATTAAGAACCATCTTGGATAAAGGAGGCTCTGCAGCACTTATCCTCCTCGTCCTGTCGGCAGCTTTCGACACGGTCGGTTGATCATGCTACTCTCGCTGGTCGCCTAAAAAAACTGGGCATTACTGACAAAGCCCTTGCCCTACTTCAATTGTTCCTAATGGACAGAAACAACTCAGTGATGTTGGAGAATATCTCATCCAAGTCCTTCTCTATTCCATGTGGGGTCCCTCAGGGATCCTCCCTGTGCCCCCTGCTTTTCAATATTTATGTTACCGAACTGGCTTCCCTGATTAGATCCTTTGGGTTCTCCCCCACGTCATACGCGGACGATACTCAGATTGTGGTGTTGGCCTCTAACAATGCGAAAGACACCATTTCTCAGTTTCACAACTGTATGAGAGCCGTCAGCAACTGGATGGGTATGCATTGCCTCAAATTG
The DNA here is from genome assembly GCA_963921515.1 of Calotriton arnoldi. Taxonomy (NCBI): domain Eukaryota; kingdom Metazoa; phylum Chordata; class Amphibia; order Caudata; family Salamandridae; genus Calotriton; species Calotriton arnoldi. The sequence continues at coordinate 190,131 of CAWUFW010018532.1, forward strand.
AACTCAGAGAAAACAGAGGTCATACTCTTCGGTAATAATCCACATTTCTGGAGCCCAGCATGTTGGCCAACAGAGTTAGGAACTCTCCCCATTCCGGTCCAAAAAGAGAAAAATCTAGGCATAACTATTGATGACAAACTGAACTTTAATAAGTATATCAGCTCAGTTGTCTCTTCCAGTTTCAATACTTTGAGAATTATCAGGAAGATCCTTCCTTTCATTCCTCTTACTTCTTGAAAAACAATAATCTCTTTACTAATTCTCAGAAAGCTGGACTACTGTAATGGACTCTTTGTTAAGCTCCAAAAAGAATATGTGAAGAAACTTCAAAGCGTGCAGAATGCGGCCGCTAGACTTATTTCTGGAAGTTCCATCCTGTTTCAGCCTCCATTAAGGGACTCCACTGGCTTTCAGTGGGTAACCGTATCAAATTCAAGGTGCTATGCCTCACTTATAAGACCTTGCATGATTTAGGTCCTGGTTACCTCAAACAGTCCCTCTCCTGGTACATACCCAGCAGAGACCTACAATCTAAAAATACCCTGATGGTCTCCTGCCCCAGCTTTTAGAGACTCAAATGGGGGTAGTTTCTTCTCCTCTCAAGCCCCGGCTCTCTGGAACAGTCTGCCTATAAATATCAAAGCAACTCCCACATTACTGAGTTTTAGGAAACTGCTAAAAACTTGTTTTTTTAACTTTTAGTCCTCTTTTGCTCTCACCTGTACTGCCATTCCCAATAAGTGCCAAGACAGGCATGGGTATTTGAGCGCTTTAGAAATATATTAACATAACATAATATTCACAGACCCATACAAGTACTCACACAACCACTCACTCATTCATAGAGCCACTCAGACTCCCACTCAAGCAGGCACTCACACAGCCACTCACTCACCCACGCAGCCTTACACTCACCAATATAGCTACTCACACACAGACCTATTCAGCTATACAGCCACTCACACACCCATACAGCCTCTCAACACAGATACTAACTCACCCATATAAGCACTCATACCCTCACACAACCACTTACATACCCATTCACACATCCATACAAGCACTCCCATATCTGCTCACTCACCCATATAGTTGTTCACACAGACACTCACCCTCCAATACAACCCTCAGATACCCATTCACATACCCATACAACCACTGACACAACCACTCACACACCTACAGACCTAGTCAGAAATCCACTCACTCATTCACTCACTCACTCACTCACGCATACAGTCATTCATGCATGCAGTCACATACCCATATAGCCACTCACACACTGATACAGACAGTCACACACCCACTCAGATCACACAGTTAGAGATAGTATCATTCATTAGTGGTACAACTAGTATACTAATCTAACCTTTATAGTAGGTTCATATACATGTTTAACACCCATAAACTCTTAAAACACACTCACGTGTTGGTGTAATCAGTGATTTCATTTGAGATGTCATCAGTGATGTCCCTGGCCATGTCATAAGTGTTGTAATATGTGAGGTCATAAGCAGTGCATTGTGGTGGTGTAAGTTATAGCTAGCTCAGGTAACTATAACTTCTGAAGTTCACTGGTTTTGTAGAAGTGAAATCCTAGCCTACCTATAACGTCTCTGCAACCTCTGGTTTTTTCAGTGAATATATATATATGTACACCCACACACACAGATATATGTATATTTATATGTATGTATATGTGTGGATACATATCTATATTCACTGAAAAAACACAGGTTTCTGGGACGCTATAGGTAGTTGGAAATTTCACTTGTACGAAACCAGAGAAATGCGGCCGTTATAGTTAGTTGAGCTAAGTGTAACTCGCGCCCCCGCAATGCACTGCTGATGACATCACATATTACATCACTGATGACATGGTCAGTGACATCACTGATGACATCACTGATGACTTCTCAAATGACATCACTGATGACATCACTGATGACATCATCCAGTGTCTGTGTGTTTCTGTAAAGTTTAAATATGTTTTATATATATATAGGCCAAGGTGTATTGAAGAATGAGTGGGTGTATGAGTGTCTGAATGGATGATTTAGTAGGTGCGTGACTGACTGTATAAGTGAGTGATTAAACGTGTCTTACTGAATGCATGGGTTAGTGACTAAACTGTGTGAATGTCTGTATCAGTCTGTCAGTTGGTGTGTAAGCGGCAGCATGGGTTGGTGAGCAACTACATGAGTGTCTATATGGGTTATTGATTGCTTGTCTGAGTATCTGTATGGGTGCCTGAGTGTCTGTGTGGGTGGGTGGGGGTGTGTGACTTTGTGCATAGATGTGTGAGTGGGTGATTCACTGGGTGTATGGGTTCAAGAGTGCGTCTGTAAAGGGCTGTATGGGTGGGTGAGTGTGTGTATGGGTTTGTTGGTGAGTGTTTAGATGTCTCAGTGGTACATGTGTGAGTAACTACATTTGTGAAAGGCAGTATATGTGAGTGTTGGACTATATAAATGACTATATGTGAGAGTGAGTGATTGTGAGAGTGGCTGTATGGATGAGTGTGTGCTTGTGTCAGTGATTGTATAAGAGAGTAAGCATGTGTTAGTATCTGTATGAATAAGTGAGGTGGTGTGTGTATAATTGTGTAGGTGAGTAAATGGGAGTGTGATTGATTCTTTGCATGACTGACTATGTGTGTGACTAACTCTGTGGGATAGTGACAGTGTGTGAGTTTCTGTATAGGTGTATGAGTGCATATAATAGTGCTGTATTGATGAGTGACTGCATGTATGGGTGAATGAGTAGATGTGTGTATAGACCTAGGAATCAGTGAGTGGGTATGTAGTAACTGGTATTGGTGTGTCTTTGGTTTCGAAAATGGTAGTCTGTATTTTAGAGTGGGTGTATCAAAGATTATATCAGGGTGTGAGGAGGTGCATCAGATTATCACGTGGATGATGTCATCAGTGATGTCATTTGAGATGTCATCAGTGATGTCATTTGAGATGTCATCAGTGATGTCATCAGTGATGTCACTGACCATGTCATTTTTATTTTTATTCTTTATTTATTATAGCTATTCCAATCGATATCTATTCCAATTGGTTGAGAAGTAATTTCCTTCAATTCAATCTAGGGAAGACCGAGATTATGCTCTTCGGAGAGGCACCTCTGGTGTGGACACCGGACTGGTGGCCGATGGAACTTGGTGCTCCCCCTGCACCAAAGACTCTTGTCAAGAATCTGGGTATCCGCCTAGATCAGTCACTGACCATGAAGAAGCAAGTTGCCTATACTGCTGGCACCTGCTTCCATGTGCTGGGTCTGTTACAGTGAGTTTTTCCTTTTCTCCCAGAATCCTCACATAAAACCCTCATCCAGACAATGGTATTAAGCCGCTTAGATTACTGAAATGCTCTCCTGGTCTCAGCCAATGAGTCCTCGTTGTGTAGGTTGCAAGTAGTTCAGAACACCGCGGCGCGCCTTGTCTTGAATGTCCCCCCAAGAACTGCCTCCCTTCCTCTCCTCCAACAGCTTCATTGGCTCCTAGTGTGCAAGCGTATTACGTTTAAAACCTGCTGCACTGTTCACAACACCTTGTATGACAATGGCCCCTCCTACCTCGCTGAGAAGTTCCACCACTATGTCCCTTCCAGGACCCTTTGCCCTGGAACCAAATCTCTTCTCCAGGTCCCTCGGTTCAGGAAATCTAGATTGGGTGGGAAAGCTTTCTCCTACCTTGCTCCCCTTTATTGGAATGAGGTACCCATCCACCTGAGACAATGCCCCGATTATCTCCAATTTAGAAAGCTTCTCAAGACCGTTCTGTTCTAACCTGTCCCGTCAGCCTTCTCGTAGCATTGCCGCAGCGCAGAGATACCCTTCGGGGGTGATTCAGGCGCTCTACAAAACCTATAAATAAATAAATAAAATAAAAGTGCAGAAAGAAGCAAGAGAGGTGCAGAAAGAAGCAAGAGCAGTGCAGAAAGAACCAACAGAGATGCAGAAAGAGGCAAGAGGGGTGCAGAAAGAGGCAAGAGAAGTGCAGAAAGAGGCAAGAGAGGTGCAGAAACAGGCAGGAGAGGTACAGAAAGAGGGAACAGGGGTACAGAAAGAGGCAAAAGCGGTGCAGAAAGAGGGAAGAAGGGTGCAGAAAGAAGCAAGAGGGGTACAGAAAGAGGCAACAGAGGTGCAGAAAGAGGCAAGAGAGGTGCAGAAATAGGGAAGAGGGGTGCAGAAAGAGGCAAGAGTGATGCAGAAATTTGCAAAAGAGGTGCAGAAAGAAGCAAGAGCAGTGCAGAAAGAACCAACAGAGGTGCAAAAAGAGGCAAGAGGGGTGCAGAAAGAGGCAAGGGAAGTGCAGAAAGAAGGAACAGAGGTGCACAAAGAGGCAAGAGGGGTACAGAAAGAGGGAAAAGACGTGTAGAAAGAGGAAAGAGAGTTGCACAAAGAGGGAAGAAGGGTGCAGAAAGAAGCAAGAGGGGTGCAAAAAGAAGCACCAGAGGTGGAGAAAGAAGCAAGAGAAGTGCAGAAAGAGGCAACAGAAGTGGAGAAAGAAGCAACAGAGGTACAGAAAGAGGCAAGAGAAGTGCAGAAAGAGGCAATAGTGGTGCAGAAACAGGCAGGAGAGGTGCAGAAAGAGGGAACAGGGATACAGAAAGAGGCAAAAGAGGTGCAGAAAGAGGGAAGAAGGGTGCAGAAAGAGGAAAGAGGGGTACAGAAAGAAGCAAGTGAGGTGCAGAAAGAGGCAACAGATGTGCAGAAAGAGGCAAGAGAGGTGCAGAAAGTGGAAGAGATGAGCAGAACGAGGCAAAAGAAGTACTGAATTAAGAAAGAAAGGTGCAGAAAGAAGCAACAGAAATGCAGAAAGAGGCAAGAGAGGCGCAGAAAGAAGCAAGAGTGGTTTGCACACCATTGAATGCCTTCAACCTTCTCCAATTAGTACACCAACCTGCCCATACTGCTGGTCACACTCTATATGCTATCTTTTCTAATAACGACTCCATTTCCGTCAAGGAGTTTCTTCCGCTTACATAGTCCGACCATAAAGCAGAAATCTTTGAACTGACTGTCTCCCTCCCTACTCAAAGAAGGAATGTAGATCCTAACCACTCGCCATTCTATCACTGGTCTAAAACCAATTTCCACATTATGCGTCAACACCTGTCTCAGGTTAATCCTGCCCAACTGTTCGATCCAAATCAGGCCACAGCTGATTACACTAACTGGCTTAACTCGGCCATTTCTAAAGCTGTTCCTAAAAAATGCAGTAGCCAAAACAAACCTAAACAATCTGCACCTTGGTTCACAGACATTCTTTGTCTTGAAAAACAAAATTGCAGAAGGCTCGAAAGGAAATGGAGATCAAACTACAACTCCTCTGACAAATTAATTTACAAACGCTCCCTGGAAAAGTCTACCTATTTCATGCAACAAATTGAAGCATCCAAGTACTCTGCTAGAGACCTTTTTCAGGTGATAAAAAAACTTACTAAAGCCCCAGGGATTAAAGGCAGCAACATCAGTCAATCCTTCTGTGAGGAAATAGCCTCTCACTTTTGTAATAAAGTTGAACAAATCTACAACCAGTTCACTTCCTCTAGAACCATTGACCTCAGCATTAGCCCTACTACAGTTCAAGCTTCCACTAACATAAGCCTTCCATCTAAGTTCAGCCAATTCTCATTTATCACTACACCAGATGTTCTCAATTTGCTCAACTCCACAAAATCGGGGTCACCTTATGATCCCTGCCCCCCTTCCATACTCAAACAGATTCCGGTTCCAATTGTCTCATATCTATTTAACATCTTTAACGGGATGTTTAGCTCCGGGATCTTTCCCGATTTGTGGAAAAAGGGTTCTATTTTGCCACTCCTTAAGAAACCTAACCTAGACCCTGTTAATCAAGCTAACTATCGTCCTATCTCTAGGATACCATTTCCAGCTAAAATAGTGGAAAAATGTATTAATACACAACTGACACAGTTCATTGAGGAAAATCAGTTGCTGGACCCCTCCCTAATCGGCTTTAGGGCCGAACACAGCACAGAGACAGCTTTAATAAAGACCATGGATGAATTAAGAACCATCTTGGATAAAGGAGGCTCTGCAGCACTTATCCTCCTTGACCTGTCGGCAGCTTTCAACACGGTCGGTTGATCATGCTACTCTCGCTGGTCGCCTAAAAAAAACTGGGCATTACTGACAAAGCCCTTGCCCTACTTCAATCATTCCTAATGGACAGAAAACACTCAGTGATGTTGGAGAATTTCTCATCCAAGTCGTTCTCTCTTCCATGTGGGGTCCCTCAGGGATCCTCCCTGAGCCCCCTGCTTTTCAATATTTATGTTACCGAACTGGCTTCCCTGATTAGATCCTTTGGGTTCTCCCCCACGTCATACGCGGACGATACTCAGATTGTGTTGTCGGCCTCTAACAATGCGAAAGACACCATTTCTCAGTTTCACAACTGTATGAGAGCCGTCAGCAACTGGATGGGTATGCATTGCCTCAAATTGAACTCGGAGAAAACAGAGGTCATACTCTTCGGTAATAATCCACATTTCTGGAGCCCAGCATGTTGGCCAACAGAGTTAGGAACTCTTCCCATTCCGGTCCAAAAAGTGAAAAATCTAGGCATAACTATTGATGACAAACTGAACTTTAATAAGTATATCAGCTCAGTTGTCTCTTCCAGTTTCAATACTTTGAGAATTATCAGGAAGATCCTTCCTTTCATTCCTCTTACTTCTAGAAAAACAGTAATTTCTTTACTAATTCTCACAAAGCTGGACTACTGTAATGGACTCTTTGTTAAGCTCCAAAAAGAATATGTGAAGAAACTTCAAAGCGTGCAGAATGCGGCCGCTAGACTTATTTCTGGAAGTTCCATCCTGGTTCAGCCTCCATTAAGGGACTCCACTGGCTTTCAGTGGGTAACCGTATCAAATTCAAGGTGCTATGCCTCACTTATAAGGCCTTGCATGATTTAGGTCCTGGTTACCTCAAACAGTCCCTCTCCTGGTACATACCCAGCAGAGACCTACAATCTAAAAATACCCTGATGGTCTCCCGCCCAAGCTTTTAGAGACTCAAATGGGGGTAGTTGCTTCTCCTCTCAAGCCCCGGCTCTCTGGAACAGTCTGCCTATAAATATCAAAGCAGTTCCCACATTACTGAGTTTTAGAAAACTGTTAAAAACTTGTTTTTTTAACTTTTAGTCCTCTTTTGCTCTCACCTGTACAGCCATTCCCAATCAGTGCCAAGACAGGCATGGGTATTTGAGCGCTTTAGAAATATATTAACATAACATAACATTCACAGACCCATACAAGTACTCACACAACCACTCACTCATTCATAGAGCCACTCAGATACCCACTCAAGCAGGCACTCACACAGCCACTCACTCACCCACGCAGCCTTACACTTACCAAAATAGCTACTCACACACAGACCTATTCAGCTATACAGCCACTCACACACCCATACAGCCTCTCAACACAGATACTCACTCACCCATATAAGCACTCATACCCTCACACAACCACTTACATACCCATTCACACATCCATACAAGCACTCCCATATCTGCTCACTCACCCATACAGTTGTTCACACAGACACTCACCCTCCAATACAACCACTCAGATACCCATTCACATACCCATACAACCACTGACACAACTACTCACACACCTACAGACCTAGTCAGAAATCCACTCACTCATTCACTCACTCACTCACTCACTCACTCACGCATACTGTCATTCATGCATGCAGTCACATACCCATATAGCCACTCACACACTGATACAGACAGTCACACACCCACTCAGATCACACAGTTAGAGATAGTATCATTCATTAGTGGTACAACTAGTATACTAATCTAACCTTTATAGTAGGCTCATATACATGTTTAACACCCATAAACTCTTAAAACACACTCACGTGTTGGTGTAATCAGTGATTTCATTTGAGATGTCATCAGTGATGTCCCTGGCCATGTCATAAGTGTTGTAATATGTGAGGTCATAAGCAGTGCATTGTGGTGGTGTATGTTATAGCTAGCTCAGGTAACTATAACTTCTGAAGTTCACTGGTTTTGTAGAAGTGAAATCCTAGCCTACCTATAACGTCTCTGCAACCTCTGGATTTTTCAGTGAATATATATATATATATGTACACACACACACACAGATATATGTATATTTATATGTATGTATATGTGTGGATACATATCTATATTCACTGAAAAAAACACAGGTTTCAGGGACGCTATAGTTAGTTGGAAATTTCACTTGTACAAAACCAGAGAAATGCGGCCGTTATATTTAGTTGAGCTAAGTGTAACTCGCGCCCCCGCAATGCACTGCTGATGACATCACATATTATATCACTGATGACATGGTCAGTGACATCACTGATGACATCACTGATGACTTCTCAAATGACATCACTGATGACATCACTGATGACATCATCTAGTGTCTGTGTGTTTCTGTAAAGTTTAAATATGTTTTATATATATATAGGCCAAGGTGTATTGAAGAATGAGTGGGTGTATGAGTGTCTGAATGGATGATTTAGTAGGTGCGTGACTGACTGTATAAGTGAGTGATTAAACGTGTCTTACTGAATGCATGGGTTAGTGACTAAACTGTGTGAATGTCTGTATCAGTCTGTCAGTTGGTGTGTAAGCGGCAGCATGGGTTGGTGTGCAACTACATGAGTGTCTATATGGGTTATTGATTGCTTGTCTGAGTATCTGTATGGGTGCCTGAGTGTCTGTGTGGGTGGGTGGGGGTGTGTGACTTTGTGCATAGATGTGTGAGTGGGTGATTCACTGGGTGTATGGGTTCAAGAGTGCGTCTGTGAAGGGCTGTATGGGTGGGTGAGTGTGTGTATGGGTTTGTTGGTGAGTGTTTAGATGTCTCAGTGGTACATGTGTGAGTAACTACATATGTGAAAGGCAGTATATGTGAGTGTTGGACTATATAAATGACTATATGTGAGAGTGAGTGATTGTGAGAGTGTGCGTATGGATGAGTGTGTGCTTGTGTCAGTGATTGTATAAGAGAGTAAGTATGTGTTAGTATCTGTATGAATAAGTGAGGTGGTGTGTGTATAATTGTGTAGGTGAGTAAATGGGAGTGTGATTGATTCTTTGCATGACTGACTATGTGTGTGACTAACTCTGTGGGATAGTGACGGTGTGTGAGTGTCTGTATAGGTGTATGAGTGCATATAATAGTGCTGTATTGATGAGTGACTGCATGTATGAGTGACTGTATGGGTGAATGAGTAGATGTGTGTGTAGACCTAGGAATCAGTGAGTGGGTATGTAGTAACTGGTATTGGTGTGTCTTTGGTTTCGAAAATGGTAGTCTGTATTTTAGAGTGGGTGTATCAAAGATTATATCAGGGTGTGAGGAGGTGCATCAGAGGATCACATGAATGATGTAATCAGTGATGTCATCAGTGATGTCATTTGAGATGTCATCAGTGATATCACTGACCATGTCATGAGTGATGTAATATGTGATGTCATCAGCAGTGCATTGTGGGGGCGCGAGTTATACTTAGCTCAACTAATTTCTCTAGTTTTGTACGAGTGAAATGTCCAACTAACTATAACGTCCCTGATACTTGTGGTTTTTTCAGTGAATTTCTAAGGTTTTTTAAACGTTAATTTATAACTATAACGTCCCTAAAACCTATGGTTTTTTCAGTGAATTTCTAAGGTTTTTTAAATGCTAATTTCTAACTATAACGTCCCTGAAACCTATGGTTTTTTCAGTGAATTTCAAAGGTTTTTTAAATGATAATTTCTAACTATAACGTCCCTGAAACCTATGGTTTTTTCAGTGAATTTCAAAGGTTTTTTAAATGCTAATTTCTAACTATAACTTCCCTGAAACCTATGGTTTTTTCAGTGAATTTCTAAGGTTTTTTAAATGCTAATTTCTAACTATGCCTACAGAGGTAGGACATGTGCAGAAAGAAGAAGAAAGGCACAGAAAGAAGCAAGAGAAATGCAGAAAGAGGCAACAGAAGTCCAGAAAGACGAAGAAAAGTGCAGAAAGAAGCAAGAGATTTGCAGAAAGTACCAACAGAGGTGCAGAAAGAGGTCTTGTTGCAAAGTCATCCTGTGCCCCCAACTTTTTGCTGACTGGTACTGGTGGTAACTGACTCTGACTAACCAGGCCCGGAGCCATTGCTATCCTGAATGACACTTAGAATACAGTGAAAACACCTACATACACTAGGGTACACTATGGGTTGGGGTACCCCTGTGATTGGCATGACCTCCCCTGTAAGGCCCTAGTACATAATAGGGCAGGGGGATTAAAACTACCTCTAACTCAGAGGTGCAGAAAGAGGCAAGCGAAGTGCAGAAAGAAGCAACAGAGGTGCTGAAAGAGGTAGGAGGGGTGCAGAAAGAAGCAACAGAGGTGCCGAAAGAGGCAAGAGAGATACAGAAAGAAGCAAGTGAAGTGCAGAAAGAGGCAACAGAGGTGCAGAAAGACGCAAGAGAGTTGCAGAAACAAGCAAGAGAAGTGCAGAAAGAGGCAAGAGAATTGCTGAAAGAAGCAACAGAGGTTTACAAAGAACCAAGAGAAGTGCAAAAAGAGGCAAGTGAGGTGCATAAAGAAGCAAGAGCGGTGCAGAAAGAACCAACAGAGGTGCAAAAAGAGGCAAGAGGGGTGCAGAAAGAGGTAGGAGAGGTGCACAAAGAGGCAAGAGAGGTACAGAAAGAGGCAGGAGGAGTGCAGAAAGAAGGAATAGAACTTCAGAAAGAGGCAAGAGAATTGCTGAAAGAAGCAACAGAGGTGTAGAAAGAAGCAAGAGAAGTGCAGAAAGAGGCAAGTCAGGTGCAGAAAGAAGCAAGAGCAGTGCAGAAAGAACCAACAGAGGTGTAGAAAGAGGCAAGAGAGTTGCGCAAAGAGGGAAGAGGGGTGCACAAAGAGGCAAGAGAGGTACAGAAAGAGGCAGGAGGGATGCAGAAAGAGGCAACAGAGGTACAGAAAGAGGCAAGAGAGGTGCAGAAACAGGCAGGAAAGGTGCAGAAAGAGGGAACAGGGATGCAGATAGAGGCAAGAGATATGCAGAAAGAGAAAAGAGGGGTGCAGAAAGAGGCAAGAGATCTGCAGAAAAAAGCAACAGAGGTGCTGAAAGAGGCAAGTGAGGTGCAGAAAGGGGCAAGAGATCTGCAGAAAAAAGCAACAGAGGTGCTTAAAGAGGCAAGTGAGGTGCAGAAAGAAGCAAGAGAGGTGCAGAAAGAGGCAATAGAAGTGCAGAAAGAAGCAACAGAGGTACAGAAAGAGGCAAAAGGGGTACAGAAAGAGAAAAGAGAGGTGCAGAAAAAGGCAAGAGATCTGCAGATAAAAGCAACAGAGGTGCTGAAAGAGGCAAGTGAGGTGCAGAAAGAGGCAAGAGATCTGCAGAAAAAGCAACAGAGGTGCTGAAAGAGGCAAGTGAGGTGCAGAAAGAAGCAAGAGAGGTGCAGAAAGAAGGAAGAGAAGTACAGAAAGAAGTAACAGAGGTGCTGAAAGAGGCGCGAAGGGTGCAGAAAGAGCAAGAGAAGTGCGGAAAGAGGCAACAGAGGTACAGAAAGAGGCAAGAGAGGTGCAGAATGAGGGAACAGGGGTGCAGAAAGGGCAAGAGAGGTACAGAAAGAGAAAAGAGGGGTACAGAAAGAGGCAAGAGATCTGCAGAAAAAAGCAACAGAGGTGCTGAAATAGGCAAGTGAGGTACAGAAAGAGGCAAGAGAACTGCAGAAAAAAGCAACAGAGGTGCTGAAAGAGGCAAGTCAGCTGCAGAAAGAAGCAAGAGAGGTGCAGAAAAAAACATCAGGGGTGCAGAAAGAGTCAAGAGGGGTACAGAAAGAGGAGAGAGAAGTGCAGATAGAAGCAAAAGAGGTGATCAAAGAGGCAAGAGGGATGCAGAAAGAGGCAAGAGCAGTGCAGAAAGAACCAAGAGAAGTGCAGAAAGAAGCAACAGAGGTGCTGAAAGAGGCACAAAGGGTGCAGAAAGAGGCAAGAGAAGTGCAGAAAGAAGCAACAGAGGTACAAAAAGAGACAAGAGTGGTGCAGAAAGAGGGAAGAGAGGTGTAGAAAGAGGCAAGAGAGTTGCTCAAAGAGGGAAGACGGGTGCAGAAAGAGGCAAGAGGGGTGCAGAAACAGGCAAGAGAAGTGCAGAAAGAGGCAAGAGAATTGCTGAAAGAAGCAACGGAGGTGTAGAAAGAAGCAAGAAAAGTGCAGAAAGAAGCAAGTGAGATGCAGAAAAAGGCAAGAAAGGTACAGAAAGAGGGAAGACAAGTGCAGAAAGAGACAACAGGGGTGCAGAAAGAAGCAAGAAAGATGCAGAAAGAAGCATGCAAAGTGCAGATTGAAGCAACAAGGGTTCAGAAAGAGGCAAGAGAAGTGCAGAAAGAAGCAAGTGAGAGGCAGAAAGAGGCAAGAGAAGTGCAGAAAGAGGCAGGAGAGGTACAGAAACAGGCAAGAGAAGTGCAGAAAGAAGCAAGAGAATTGCTGAAAGAAGCAACAGAGGTGTAGAAGGAGGCAAGAGAACTGCAGAAAGAGCAAGAGACTTGCAGAAACAGGCAAAAGAGGTACATAAAGAGACAACAGGGGTGCAGAAAGAAGCAAGACAGGTGCAGAAAGAAGCATGGAAAGAGCAGAATGAAGCAACAGGGGTGCAGAAAGAGGCAAGAGAAGTGCAGAAAGAAGCAAGTGAGAGGCAGAAAGAGGCAAGAGAAGTGCAGAAAGAGGCAGGAGAATTGCTGAAAGAAGCAACAGAGGTGTAGAAAGAAGCACGAAAAGTGCAGAAACAGGCACGTGAGATGCAGAAACAGGCAAGAAAGGTACAGAAAGAGGGAAGACGAGTGCAGAAAGAAACAACAGGGGTGGAGAAAGAAGCAAGACGAGTGCAAAAAGAAGCATGGAAAATGCAGAATGAAGCAACAGGGGTGCAGAAAGAGGTAAGAGAAGTGCAGAAAGAAGCAACAGAGGTGCAGAAGGAGGCAAGAGAACTGCAGAAAGAGGCATGAGACTTGCAGAAACAGGCAAAAGATGTACAGAAAGAGGGAACACAGGTATAGACAGAGGCAAGAGAGCCGCAGAAACAGGTAAAAGGGGTGCAGAAAGAGGCAAGAGGGGTGCAGAAATTTGCAAGAGAGCTGCAGAAAGAAGCAAGAGCAGTGCAAAAAAACCAACAGAGGTGCAAAAAGAGGCAAGTGAGGTGCAGAAGGAGGCAAGAGAACTGCAGAAAGAGGCAAGAGAGTTGTAGAAACAGGCAAAAGGGGTGCAGAAAGAGGGAACAGGTGGGCAGACTGAAGCAAGAGAGGTGCAGAAAGAACCAAAAGAGGTGGAAAAAGAGACAAGAGGGGTGCAGAAAGGGGTAGGTGAGGTGCACAAAGAGGTAAGAGGGGTACAGAAAGAGGCAGGAGGGGTGCAGAAAGAGGAGGAGAATTGCAGAAAGAAGCAACATAGGTGCTGAAATAGGCACGAAGGGTGCAGAAAGAGACAATACAGGTGAAGAAAGAAGGAAAAGAGGTACAGAAAGAGGCAAGAGTGGTGCAGAAAGAGGAAATAGAGGTGTAGAAAGAGGCAAGAGAGTTGCACAAAGAGGGAAGAGGGGTGCAGAAACAGGCAAAAGGGGTGCAGAAAGAAGCAAGTGAGGTGCAGAAAGAGGCAAGAGAGGTGCAGAAAGAAGCAACAGAGGTACAAAAACAGGCAAGAGTGATGCAGAAAGAAGGAAGAGAGGTGAAGAAAGAGGCAAGAGAGTTGCACAAAGAGGGAAGACGATGCAACAAGAGGAAAGAGGGGTGCAGAAAGAGGCAAGAGAGGTACAGAAAGAGGGAATACAAGTGCAGAAAGAGACAACAGGAGTGCAGCAATAAGCAAGACAGATGCAGAAAGAAGCATGGAAAGTGCAGAATGAAGCAACAGGGGTGCAGAAAGAGGCAAGAGAAGTGCAAAAAGAAGCAACAGAGGTGTAGAAGGAGGCAAGAGAACTGCAGAAAGAGGCAAGAGATTTGCAGAAACAGGCAAAAGAGGTACATAAAGAGACAACAGGGGTGCAGAAAGAAGCAAGACAGGTGCGGAAAGAAGCATGGAAAGTGCAGAATGAAGCAACAATGGTGCAGAAAGAGGCAAGAGAAGAGCAGAAAGAAGCAAGTGAGGTGGAGAAAGAGGCAAGAGAAGTGCAGTAAGAGGCATGAGACTTGCAGAAACAGGCAAAAGATGTACAGAAAGAGGGAACACAGGTATAGACAGAGGCAAGAGAGCCGCAGAAACAGGTTAAAGGGGTGCAGAAAGAGGCAAGGGGGTGCAGAAATTTGCAAGAGAGCTGCAGAAAGAAGCAAGAGCAGTGCAAAAAAACCAACAGAGGTGCAAAAAGAGGCAAGTGAGGTGCAGAAGGAGGCAAGAGAACTACAGAAAGAGGCAAGAGAGTTGCAGAAACAGGCAAAAGGGGTGCAGAAAGAGGGAACAGGTGGGCAGACTGAAGCAAGAGAGGTGCAGAAATAGGGAAGAGGGGTGCTGAAAAAGGCAAAAGGGATGCAGAAATTTGGAATAGAGGTGCAGGAAGAAGCCAGAGCAGTGCAGAAAGAACCAACAGAGGTGCAGAAAGAGGCAAGAGGCGTACAGAAAGAGGCAAGTGAAGTGCAGAATGAAGCAAAAGAGGTGCAGAAAGAACCAAAAGAGGTGGAAAAAGAGACAAGAGGAGTGCAGAAAGGGGTAGGTGAGGTGCACAAAGAGGTAAGAGGGGTACAGAAAGAGGCAGGAGGGGTGCAGAAAGAGGAGGAGAATTGCAGAAAGAAGCAACATAGGTGCTGAAATAGGCACGAAGGGTGCAGAAAGAGACAATACAGGTGAAGAAAGAAGGAACAGAGGAACAGAAAGAGGCAAGAGTGGTGCAGAAAGAGGAAATAGAGGTGTAGAAAGAGGCAAGAGAGTTGCACAAAGAGGGAAGAGGGTGCAGAAACAGGCAAAGGGGTGCAGAAAGAAGCAAGTGAGGTGCAGAAAGAGGCAAGAGAGGTGCAGAAAGAAGCAACAGAGGTACAAAAACAGGCAAGAGTGATGCAGAAAGAAGGAAGAGAGGTGAAGAAAGAGGCAAGAGAGTTGCACAAAGAGGGAAGACGGTGCAACAAGAGGCAAGAGGGGTGCAGAAACAAGCAAGAGAAGTGCAGATAGAGGCAAGAGAGGTACAGAAAGAGGGAAGACAAGTGCAGAAAGAGACAACAGGGGTGCAGAAATAAGCAAGACAGATGCCGAAAGAAGCATGGAAAGTGCAGAATGAAGCAACAGGGGTGCAGAAAGAGGCAAGAGAAGTGCAAAAAGAAGCAACAGAGGTGTAGAAGGAGGCAAGAGAACTGCAGAAAGAGGCAAGAGATTTGCAGAAACAGGCAAAAGAGGTTCATAAAGAGACAACAGGGGTGCAGAAAGAAGCAAGACAGGTGCGGAAAGAAGCATGGAAAGTGCAGAATGAAGCAACAATGGTGCAGAAAGAGGCAAGAGAAGAGCAGAAAGAAGCAAGTGAGGTGGAGAAAGAGGCAAGAGAAGTGCAGTAAGAGGCAAGAGAGGTGCAGAAACAGGCAAGAGAAGTGCAGAAAGAGGCAAGAGAATTGCCGAAAGAAGCAACAGAGGTGTAGAAAGAAGCAAGAAAAGTGCAGAAAGAGGCACGTGTGATGCAGAAACAGGCAAGAAAGGTACAGAAAGAGGGAAGACGAGTGCAGAAAGAGACAACAGGGGTGCAGAAAGAAGCAAGACAGGTGCAGAAAGAAGCATGGAAAATGCAGAATGAAGCAACAGGGGTACAGAAAGAGGCAAGAGAAGTGCAGAAAGAAGCAACAGAGGTGCAGAAGGAGGCAAGAGAACTGCAGAAAGAGGCAAGAGACTTGCAAAAACAGGCAAAAGAGGTACAGAAAGACGGAACACAGGTGCAGACAGAGGCAAAAGAGGCGCAGAAACAGGTAAAAGGGGTACAGAAAGAGGCAAGAGGGATGCAGAAATTTGCAAGACAGCTGCAGAAAGAAGCAAGAGCAGTGCAAAAAAACCAACAGAGGTGCAAAAAGAGGCAAGTGAGGTGCAGAAGGAGGCAAGAGAACTGCAGAAAGAGGCAAGAGAGTTGCAGAAACAGGCAAAAGGGGTGCAGAAAGAGGGAACAGGTGGGCAGACTGAAGCAAGAGAGGTGCAGGAAGAGGGGTGCTGAAAAAGGCAAGAGGGATGCAGAAATTTGGAATAGAGGTGCAGGAAGAAGCCAGAGCAGTGCAGAAAGAACCAACAGAGGTGCAGAAAGAGGCAAGAGGCGTACAGAAAGAGGCAAGTGAAGTGCAGAATGAAGCAAAAGAGGTGCAGAAAGAACCAAAAGAGGTGGAAAAAGAGACAAGAGGAGTGCAGAAAGGGGTAGGTGAGGTGCACAAAGAGGTAAGAGGGGTACAGTAAGAGGCAGGAGGGGTGCAGAAAGAGGAGGAGAATTGCAGAAAGAAGCAACATAGGTGCTGAAATAGGCACGAAGGGTGCAGAAAGAGACAATACAGGTGAAGAAAGAAGGAACAGAGGAACAGAAAGAGGCAAGAGTGGTGCAGAAAGAGGAAATAGAGGTGTAGAAAGAGGCAAGAGAGTTGCACAAAGAGGTAAGAGGGGTGCAGAAACAGGCAAAAGGGGTGCAGAAAGAAGCAAGTGAGGTGCAGAAAGAGGCAAGAGAGGTGCAGAAAGAAGCAACAGAGGTACAAAAACAGGCAAGAGTGATGCAGAAAGAAGGAAGAGAGGTGAAGAAAGAGGCAAGAGAGTTGCACAAAGAGGGAAGACGGTGCAACAAGAGGCAAGAGGGGTGCAGAAACAAGCAAGAGAAGTGCAGATAGAGGCAAGAGAGGTACAGAAAGAGGGAAGACAAGTGCAGAAAGAGACAACAGGGGTGCAGAAATAAGCAAGACAGATGCCGAAAGAAGCATGGAAAGTGCAGAATGAAGCAACAGGGGTGCAGAAAGAGGCAAGAGAAGTGCAAAAAGAAGCAACAGAGGTGTAGAAGGAGGCAAGAGAACTGCAGAAAGAGGCAAGAGATTTGCAGAAACAGGCAAAAGAGGTTCATAAAGAGACAACAGGGGTGCAGAAAGAAGCAAGACAGGTGCGGAAAGAAGCATGGAAAGTGCAGAATGAAGCAACAATGGTGCAGAAAGAGGCAAGAGAAGAGCAGAAAGAAGCAAGTGAGGTGGAGAAAGAGGCAAGAGAAGTGCAGTAAGAGGCAAGAGAGGTGCAGAAACAGGCAAGAGAAGTGCAGAAAGAGGCAAGAGAATTGCTGAAAGAAGCAACAGAGGTGTAGAAAGAAGCAAGTAAAGTGCAGAAAGAGGCACGTGTGATGCAGAAACAGGCAAGAAAGGTACAGAAAGAGGGAAGACGAGTGCAGAAAGAGACAACAGGGGTGCAGAAAGAAGCAAGACAGGTGCAGAAAGAAGCATGGAAAATGCAGAATGAAGCAACAGGGGTACAGAAAGAGGCAAGAGAAGTGCAGAAAGAAGCAACAGAGGTGCAGAAGGAGGCAAGAGAACTGCAGAAAGAGGCAAGAGACTTGCAAAAACAGGCAAAAGAGGTACAGAAAGACGGAACACAGGTGCAGACAGAGGCAAAGAGGCGCAGAAACAGGTAAAGGGGTACAGAAAGAGGCAAGAGGGATGCAGAAATTTGCAAGAGAGCTGCAGAAAGAAGCAAGAGCAGTGCAAAAAAACCAACAGAGGTGCAAAAAGAGGCAAGTGAGGTGCAGAAGGAGGCAAGAGAACTGCAGAAAGAGGCAAGAGAGTTGCAGAAACAGGCAAAAGGGGTGCAGAAAGAGGGAACAGGTGGGCAGACTGAAGCAAGAGAGGTGCAGGAAGAGGGGTGCTGAAAAAGGCAAGAGGGATGCAGAAATTTGGAATAGAGGTACAGGAAGAAGCCAGAGCAGTGCAGAAAGAACCAACAGAGGTGCAGAAAGAGGCAAGAGGGGTACAGAAAGAGGAAAGTGAAGTGCAGAATGAAGCAAAAGAGGTGCAGAAAGAACCAAAATAGGTGGAAAAAGAGACAAGAGGCAAGTGAGGTGCAGAAGGATGCAAGAGAACTGCAGAAAGAGGCAAGAGAGTTGCAGAAACAGGCAAAAGGGGTGCAGAAAAAGGGAACAGGTGGGCAGACCGAGGCAAGAGAGATGCAGAAAGAGGGAAGAGGGGTGCAGAAAAGCTAAGAGGGATGCAGAGATTTGGAACAGAGGTGGAGGAAGAAGCCAGAGCAGTGCAGAAAGAACCAACAGAGGTGCAGAAAGAGGCAAGAGGGGTACAGAAAGAGGCAAGTGAAGTGCAGAACAAAGCAAAAGAGGTACAGAAAGAACCAACAGAGGTGGAAAAAGAGGCAAGAGGGGTGCAGAAAGGGGTAGGTGAGGTGCACAAAGAGGCAAGAGGGGTACAGAAGGAGGCAGGAGGGGTGCAGAAAGAGGAAGAGAACTGTAGAAAGAAGCAACAGAGGTGCTGAAAAAGGCACAAAGGGTGCAGAGAGAGACAATACAGGTGAAGAAAGAAGCAAGAGTGGTACAGAAAGAGGAAAGAGAGGTGTAGAAAGAGGCAAGAGAGTTGCACAAAGAGGGAAGAGGGGTGCAGAAACAGGCAAAAGGGGTGCAGAAAGAAGCAAGTGAGGTGCAGAAAGAGGCAAGAGAGGTGCAGAAAGAAGCAATAGAACTGCAGAAAGAGGCAATAGAGGTGCAAAAAGAGGCAAGTGTGGTGCAGGAAGAAGCAAGATAAGTGCATAAAGAAGCAACAGATGTGCAGAAAGAGGGAAGAGGGGTGGAGAGAGAGGCAAGAGGGGTGCAGAAAGAAGCTAGACAGGTGCAGAAAGAAGCAAAAGAAGTGCAGAAAGAAGGAACAGAGGTGCAGAAAGAGGGAAGAAGGGTGCAGAAAGAGGCACGAGGGATACAGAAAGAAGCAAATGGTGTAGGAGAGTAGGATCTGCTTCACATGGGTACCCCCACTTTTTGCTGATGCTTCACTGTTTTTCGACATTAGTCTGGCTGGGGCCCTGCTAATCAGAACCCCAGCCTAGCTGCTTCCTCTCTAAAATGGTTTCCATGTGCCTTAGGCACATCACTGATTGGAATCTGGAGTGCCCTTATAAGTCCCTAGTATATGGTATACTATGTACCAAGGGCATAGGTACCTCAGAGGCCTACCAGGGGCTGCAGCATGTATTATGCCACCCCTGGAAGGCCATCCAAACTGACACCACAGGTCTGCTACTGCAGCCTGGGTAAGGTGGTGCATGCACCTCTTACTGTGATATAGGTTACCTATATCACTAAATACATACACACATATAAACCTATAAGTCACTCCTATGGCAGGCCTTATCAATCCTGAAGGCAGAGTGCATGGTTCCTATGTGAGAGGGTGCCCCTGCATGAGCAGGGCCCCTCTGCAGCGTTCGGAGACCCTTCTCTGATGCTGTTTGTAGTGCAGCCTGACCATATACTCTTAAGCGCATTATAACCTCGCGTTAAATGCTAACTTTGGAATGGCTGCACCTAAACATGTCGTGTTTGGTGTCAAACATCTTGGAATACTACCCCCACGCCAATTCTGGCGGCGGGGGTAGCATTCCACCCTTCTAGAGGGAAAGACATGTTAACTCTGGCTAACCCGGTAACTTCTTTCTAAAGCCCTGGCATCACAAAATGGATGCTGCTGCCACAGACACGAGTCTGGCCTCCTGCTGCTGGACGAAACTCCGGCAGGGGAGGCCTGGACAATAGGTTTCCTGTCCCAGGGAGGTGTGACCACCTCCCCAGACAGGATAATGTGTATTGGGGCTGGGCGGGAGCGCTTTCGGGTGCTTTGAAGTCCTGCACGGGGGGCACATTTGTTGTCCCTGTGCATACCCCAGTTCAAACCGGATCAGGGGCTTGCAGCCCCTGCTTTGGCGCGAACTGGACAAAGGGAAAGGGGTGTAGCCACCCCTCTGCCCTGACCCACCCATAGGTGGGGCCACAGAGTAGTCCAACCCCTAAACTTGGCATAAGTATAGGAACCCAGTCCTTAGGACTTTAGATTATCCCTGGACGAAACTCTGAAACAGAATCCTGGACCTTCGACGCTCTACTCAAGACTAGAGGACAGAAGAATCTCCCTTGGGGTCAAGGAGTGACTCCCCTGCTTGGCAGGCACCAAAGACGCATCTGTCCGGTCTGCATTTCTGAAGCTCCCGTCGGATGCCGAAGTCTTCGCATCACCAGAGGTGGATTCTCAGACTTACCCGAGGCTACCCTGAGTCTCCAGCAAAGCTGAGGCCCGTAGCTATCGTGGGTAATGTGAGACCGTGACCCCTGGACACCGAGCACATTTGCAAGTGCATCCTCTTCTGGGTCTTCCACGAAGTCGTGCTTTGGGCTCCGAGTAGCGCTAGCCTCCAGCACCAACTGCACCGAAGATCACTGGCCTCCACTCCACGAGTGTCCTGTGAGCCAGATCCACGTGCGACGTCTTGAGGCTCCTTTGCGGTCGCTAGCCCGTTGGCTAGTAGCCCTTCACGAAGGCCAATCTTTTTCTTCTTGGGCATCCTGGTTGCTCCAGGCCTGCCCTCACTTACCCTTGCTGGGTGAGTTCCTCAGATCTTGCTGGTCTGCACCATCGATGATCTTCATCTTTACCGAGACTTGCCGTTGCCAAGGCTTGTTGGGTCCAATCCGGTCGCCGACACATCAGCACTCGACAGACATCGTGTATCAGCCCGAATCCTGCTCCTGGTTGCCAACAACGCCTCCTGGATCTCGTGGCTGAAGAGTCAACACGACCGTCAATGCACCTGAAGCACTCGACATCGGTGGGCATCCGCTCATCGCCATCCTGGTCACTGGCTAGTGACCCAGACTCTGTCCCCTCTGCTTTCAGGTTCTTCAGATCTCCGATCCACTCTTGGATCCAACCGGACACTTTCCACTTGGTCGCCAGCAGCACTTTGCAGCAGATCGCCATTCAAATCGACGACGAAACCCGACCCCGAAAGACACCTATGCACCCGGCTTCCCTGGGTGAGGTAACACGAGTACTCCGGTGCTCCCGTGGGTAGAGACTCTAGAAACGACCTAGTTCTCAAAGGGTTTGCTCCAAGTCCTCCTTTAAGTGTCCCTTTTCTTTAATTTCCTGATTGCGACTTTCTCCATAGAAGTTAACGGCGTATCGCGGTTGTGTATTTACACTGCACGCGTCCCCCGTGGGTCCCCTGTGTCACTACCTTGGGTGGTTCCTTGTGGTCCAAGCACTTCTAGAGGCTCTAGGCCTAGTGTCTAGTTCAGTTGTGGTTCTTATACCACTTTATTGGTATATGGTTTGGTACGCCCCTAGGGCCCAAACGTGTATTTGTGCTATTACTGTGTTTAAATAACTTATAACTTGTGTACTTCGAACTCTAGCCTCATAAAGAGACTAGAGGGGTGTGTTTAGCAATAAATACATATATTTTGAATATATACCGGGTGTGGTGCTCTTTCATTTGGTCACTCAAGAGATTATAGACTGGTAAAACAAGCTGCTTTACATTCCTTCAAGACTTAGCCTGAAGGCTGCTCTCCATAGCTACCACTAGGATAGCTTTCAATAAGGTTGTCTTTAACCTATCTCCAATAAGGGGTTGTTTGGACTGGTGCAAGGTGCCCACTATAATTAGTGGACAGCATATGCCAGGCCAACTTCTCACATTGGTGTGCAGCGTGTGGGATTCCAGCTTGCTATTGTTTTACCAGATAATCTCAATTGAATTGATCAACTGAAAACCACTAAAGGTACCTAAGGTACATATAATTTAAGCTTAGAATACAGTAAGTTCTACTGAACTTAGAGTTGTATGTTAAGGGATAGCACACCCTTTCTACAACTCAAGAGAGTTTAGTAGGCCACACTAGAGTAGGTAGTGCATACACCACACCACACTAGTAATGTCTTTAAAGGTAGGATCTAGAGAATCCTTACCAGAAGCCACTGGGCTTCTCCCCTCCAAGTATGATACACTCCCATTCTTGGAATTGAGAGCATTATGTAACTTGACGAAATTAAGGACAGGCCAAAGTCCCACCACCCAACACCTTAAGGAGTTGTTGGTAGCTTATGACCTTAGTAAGCCCTTGGGGACTGAAGGGGTAGGAGCAGAGGGTGGGGCAGAAGATGAGGGTGGTGCCAGGGGTAGCAATACCCCCAGCCCCCCCTCTGAAACTGGCCAGGAGGGTGACAATGACCCTGACCTGGATAACCCAATCCCTCCTGTGGAAGATGAAGAGGATGATCAGGATGATGCCCTCTTTGTCCCCCCAGGAAGGATTATGAGTGTGCCCAGAAAGTCTAGATCTCCTTCTCAGGAGTCTAACCACTCTGGCACCTCAATAGGGAGCTCTGTCTCATCTCATAGGAGGGAATCCTCTCATGAGAGGAGAACAAGGCTGATTCAGTATGAGGAAGCTGAGCTTGAACTCAGAAGGAAGCAAGTAGCCTTAGACAGGGAGTCCCTAGATCTCTTTAGAGAGAAAAGAAAGTTGGGACTAGAGTGTTATGGTGGCAGCCATGTCCCTAGAGATAGGGAAAGGTCATATGACCATAGGAACCTGAGCAAGATTGTCCCTCCCTACCAGAGTGGGGATGACATCCACAAGTGGGAGACTGCTCTAGAGAGGGCCTGAAAAGTACAGAAGGTCCCTCAGGAGCAGTGGGCAGCAATCTTGTGGCTCTCCTTTGCTGACAAAGGTAGAGATAAGCTCCTCACTGTTAGAGAGGAGGATGCTGATAATTACAAGGTCTTGAAGAGTGCTCTTATTGATGGGTTTGGCCTAACCACTGAACAGTACAGGTTGAAGTTCAGAGATACCCAAAAGCACAGACTCAAGACTGGGTAGACTATGTGGATTGTTCTGCCAAGGCTCTGGAAGGCTGGTTGATGGGCAGTAAGGTGTGTGACTTCTCAGGATTGTACAATCTGATAATGAGGGAGCAGATTCTTAATAACTGTCAAAATCAGCTGTTGCATCAATACCTGGTAGACTCTGATCTGACCTCTCCCCAAGAATTGGGAAAGAAGGCAGACAAATGGGTCAGAACCAGGGTGAAGCAGAAAGTACAGAACCAAAGTGGGGACACTAAGAAGCAAGATGCTAAGAACTCTGAAAAGGGTGGGGAGAAGGGTAAAGATCAAAAGTCTTCATCAGGCCCCCAAAAATCTTCTTCAGGTGGGGATTCACAGTCTACAAAAGGGAAAGGCCAAAGAAAACTATGGTGCAAGGTCTGTAAGCAAAAGATCCACTGGACCAGTGATTGCACCAAGTCCAAAGACTCAAGTCCAGCACCCACCAATGCCCCTAAGGCACCTGTTCCCCCTAGTACAGTACAGTTGGTGGGAGTGCTCCAGCCAAGGGTTTAGTAGGGTTCACCCTGGGTACTGAGTTGGGCTCTGACCTAGTCAGAGAACTGACTCAGGCTGTGTTAGTCTGTGATGGAGGCATGGATGTGCCCTCCTCTATGAGTCCCAGTAATCTGGGCAAGTACAGACAACAGCCTTTAATCAATGGACGAGAGGCTTTGGCATTTAGGGACACAGGGGCAAGTGTCACAATGGTGACACAAGACCTTGTGAATCCTGGGCAAGTTATACTTGGTGAGATGTACCAAGTGACCAATGCTAGCAACGTCAGAACAGACCATACTCTGGCAGTTGTTAACTTCTCCTGGGGAGGGGTAACTGGCCTTAAGAAGGTTGTGGTGAGTGCAAACCTACCAGTCGAATGCTTGCTTGGCAATGACTTAGAGACTTCTGCTTGGGCAGAAGTGGAGCTCAGGACCCATGCAGAAATGCTGGGGATCCCTGCAGATGTGTTTGCTGTGACCAGGTCACAAGCCAAAATGTCTAGCACTGAACAGGCCTTGGATTCTGGAATAATGGACCAAGTGCCTTCCAAGAGGAGGAGTAGTAGGGTTAAGGCAGTGCCTTCCCCCTTGGCTCAGGAAGAAGATCAGTCCCTTGAGGGGATGATCTCAGTCCTGAAGAAGGAACTGTCCCAGAGGAACTTGAACCTGACCAGGTTGAGTTCTTGGGGACAGGGGGACCTTCCAGGGCAGATCTGAGCCAGGAGCAGCAGAGCTGCCCCTCCCTTGAACCCCTCAGACAGCAAGCTGCTGCTGAGGCTGCTGGGAAAGCTAGTGGTCCCCATACAGTGTATTGGGATGATGGACTCCTGTACTCAGAGTGTAGAGACCCCAAACCTGGTGCCTCCAGGAGGTTGGTTATACCTCTAAAGTTCAGGGGCTTCCTATTGACCCTAGCCCATGATATTCCCTTGGCAGGTCACCTGGGCCAGAACAAGACTTGGGACAGAATTGTCCCTCACTTTCACTGGCCCCACATGTCTGAAGACACCAAGGAGTTTTGTCGCTCCTGTGTAACCTGCCAAGCCAGTGGCAAGGCAGGTGGCACTACAAAGGCCCCCCTGATACCACTACCTGTGGTGGGGATGCCCTTTGAAAGGGTAGGGATTGACATTGTTGGTCCCATGGATCCCCAAACAGCCTCTGGGCACAGGTTTATCCTGGTGGTAGTGGATCATGCCACCAGGTACCCAGAAGCTATTCCCCTCAGGACCACTACAGCACCAGTGGTGGCAAGGGCCCTCCTGGGAATTTTCTCAAGAGTGGGCTTTCCTAAGGAGGTAGTATCAGACAGGGGTGCTAACTTCATGTCTGGGTACTTAAAAGCAATGTGGAAGGAGTGTGGAGTGACTTATAAGTTCACCACACCCTATCACCCACAATGCAATGGTTTAATTGAGAGATTCAACAAAACCTTGAAGGGCATGATTAAAGGGCTCCCAGAAAAGCTTAGGCGAAGATGGGACATACTCTTGCCCTGCCTTTTATTTGCATATAGGGAGGTGCCTCAGAAGGGGGTTGGTTACAGCCCTTTTGAACTTCTGTTTGGCCACCCTGTCAGGGGTCCACTGTGCTTGGTGAAGGAAGGATGGGAGTTACCTCTCAAGCCCCCAAAGCAAGACCTAGTGGACTATGTACTTGGTCTCCGCTCCCGGATGGCTGAGTATATGAAAAAGGCAACCAAAAACCTTGAGGCTAGCCAGGAACTTCAAAAGGCCTGGCATGACCAAAAGGCTGTTCTGACTGTTTACCAGCCAGGACAGAAGGTGTGGGTGTTGGAGCCAGTAGCCCCAGCAGCTCTCCAAGACAAATGGAGTGGACCCCACACTATTGTTGAGCAGAAGGGTGAGGTTACCTACTTAGTAGACCTAGGAACACCCAGGAGTCCCCACAGGGTTCTCCATGTCAACAGGTTAAAACCATATGTGGACAGGGCAGACATGGGCTTGCTCATGGCTACTGATGAAGGGCAGGAGGAAGAGAGTGACCCACTCCCTGACCTGCTCTCACAGAACCCTGACGATGGGTCAGTAGATGGTGTAGCCTTGGCAGGCAGCCTCACTACCCAGCACCAAACTGATTGTAGACAGGTGCTCAATCAGTTTAGACACATGTTTTCACTGACACCCAGTCAGACCACCTGGTGCGCTCATGAAGTGGACACTGGGGACAGTCTGCATATTAAAAATAAGATTTATAGGCAACCTGACCATGTCAGGGACTGTATCAGGACTGAAGTCCAGAAAATGTTGGAGTTGGGAGTTATTGAACCCTCAGATAGCTCTTGGGCTAGTCCAGTGGTCCTTGTGCCAAAACCTCACACCAGTGGTGGAAAAAGAGAGATGAGGTTTTGTGTGGACTACAGGGGTCTCAATGCAGTCACTAGGACTGATGCCCATCCAATACCAAGGGCAGATGAGCTCATAGATAATTTTGCCTCAGCCAAATATCTCAGCACATTTGACTTGACAGCTGGCTACTGGCAGATCAGACTAGCTGATACTGCAAAGCCCAAAACAGCATTCTCAACCCCTAGTGGGCATTATCAATTTGTGGTGATGCCCTTTGGTCTGAAGAATGCACCTGCCACTTTCCAGAGGTTGGTGAATACAGTTCTCACAGGTCTGGAAGCCTATAGTGCAGCATATCTAGATGATATTGCTGTCTTTAGCTCCACCTGGGAGGATCACCTGGTCCACCTCAGGAATGTTTTACAGGCCCTGCAAAAGGCAGGCCTGACTATCAAGGCCACTAAGTGCCAGATAGGGCAGAGTCAGGTTGTGTACCTGGGCCACCTTGTGGGTGGAGGCCAGGTTCAACCTTTGCAGAGCAAGATCCAGACTATCATGGACTGGACTGCTCCCACTACCCAGACTCAGGTGAGAGCCTTCTTAGGCCTGACTGGGTACTATAGGAGATTTGTCAAGGGGTATGGATCAATAGTGACACCCCTGAATGACTTAACTTCTAAGAAAATGCCCAAAAGGTTCAGTGGACAGTTAGCTGTCAAAAGGCATTTGATGACCTGAAGCAGGCCATGTGCACTGCTCCCATTCTACAGAGTCCTGATTACTCCAAGAAGTTCATTGTTCAAACTGATGCATCTGAATTGGGGGTAGGGGCTGTACTGTCACAATTGAATGAAGAAGGTCAGGATCAGCCAGTAGCTTTCATTAGCAGAAGGCTGACCCCTAGAGAGAAACGTTGGTCAGCCATAGAGAGGAGGCCTTTGCTGTGGTCTGGGCTCTGAAGAAGTTGAGGCCATACTTATTTGATACCCACTTCCTGGTTCAGACAGACCATAAGCCCCTCTTATGGCTAAAACAAATGAAGGGTGAAAACCCCAAACTGCTTAGGTGGTCCATTTCCCTACAGGGGATGGACTTTACAGTGGAACATAGACCTGGGAGTAACCATGCCAATGCAGATGGACTCTCTAGGTACTTCCACTTAGAACATGAAGACTTAACTGGGCAAGGTTAGTTTAATGTCCCTACGTTTGGGGGGGTTGTGTAGGAGAGTAGGATCTGCTTCACATGGGTACCCCCACTTTTTGCTGATGCTTCACTGTTTTTCGACATTAGTCTGGCTGGGGCCCTGCTAATCAGAACCCCAGCCTAGCTGCTTCCTCTCTAAAATGGTTTCCATGTGCCTTAGGCACATCACTGATTGGAATCTGGAGTGCCCTTATAAGTCCCTAGTATATGGTATACTATGTACCAAGGGCATAGGTACCTCAGAGGCCTACCAGGGGCTGCAGCATGTATTATGCCACCCCTGGAAGGCCATCCAAACTGACACCACAGGTCTGCTACTGCAGCCTGGGTAAGGTGGTGCATGCACCCCTTACTGTGATATAGGTTACCTATATCACTAAATACATACACACATATAAACCTATAAGTCACTCCTATGGCAGGCCTTATCAATCCTGAAGGCAGAGTGCATGGTTCCTATGTGAGAGGGTGCCCCTGCATGAGCAGGGCCCCTCTGCAGCGTTTGGAGACCCTTCTCTGATGCTGTTTGTAGTGCAGCCTGACCATATACTCTTAAGCGCATTATAACCTCGCGTTAAATGCTAACTTTGGAATGGCTGCACCTAAACATGTCGTGTTTGGTGTCAAACATCTTGGAATACTACCCCCGCCAATTCTGGCGGCGGGAGTAGCATTCCACCCTTCTAGAGGGAAAGACATGTTAACTCTGGCTAGCCCGGTAACTTCTTTCTAAAGCCCTGGCATCACAAAATGGATGCTGCTGCCACAGACACGAGTCTGGCCTCCTGCTGCTGGACGAAACTCCGGCAGGGGAGGCCTGGACAATAGGTTTCCTGTCCCAGGGAGGTGTGACCACCTCCCCAGACAGGATAATGTGTATTGGGGCTGGGCGGGAGCACTTTCGGGTGCTTTGAAGTCCTGCACTGGGGGCACCTTTGGTGTCCCTGTGCATACCCCAGTTCAAACCGGATCAGGGGCTTGCAGCCCCTGCTTTGGCGCGAACTGGACAAAGGAAAGGGTGTAGCCACCCCTCTGCCCTGACCCACCCATAGGTGGGGCCACAGAAGTAGTCCAACCCCTAAACTTGGTATAAGTATAGGAACCCAGTCCTTAGGACTTTAGATTATCCCTGGACGAAACTCTGAAACAGAATCCTGGACCTTCGACACTCTACTCAAGACTAGAGGACAGAAGAATCTCCCTTGGGGTCAAGGAGTGACTCCCCTGCTTGGCAGGCA